>JAMPIV010002742.1:0-106212 GCA_024509875.1 Oreohelix idahoensis | reverse complement strand
GCTGATACGACTGTCGCATCACCTTCTGGTCGTAGGACCGAAGTAATGCTTTCAAGCGGGCTCTTTAAAGGTCATGTCGAATAAAAGCGTCGCTGGAGTAAAACCCCTAGAGAGCCTGGGGGAACTTCCCTGTACGCGAATATTGGCTGCAGAAAATTGAAAAGGTCCCATTCCCCTCCTGTTTTTTCCTTTGGTGCCAGCTTGCGTAACATGGTGGTGAGGCTGCCGTTGAAACGTTCCACGAGCCCATTTCCGGCCGGATGGTAGGGACTTGTGTGGATATGTTTGGCCCTCAAGATCTTAGAGATCGCCTCCATTAACAGGCTACGGAATTGGGATCCATTGTCCGTCAAAACTTGTTGAGGGAATCCCAACCGTGTAAAAATGTGCAATAGGGCTTCTGCGACATGCTTCAAATCTGTGTGTGTTAGTGGTATAGCTTTGGCCCACATAGTGCATGTTGTCGACTAGGTCAGGATAAACGTGTTCCTTCGTTTGGTCCTTTCTAGGGGTCCAACAATGTCGACAGCAACCCGTTCAAATGGAGTCCCCACTATTGGCATTGCCCCATGGGAACTGGGGAGGTCCAGTGCATGGGTGCTACCCGTTATGGCACTGGGCACAGGATTTCACATATCTGACTATATCAGTGTTCATCCCTGGCCACCAAAATAGTGAGTCCATATACGTTGGTTTGTGGCGTTCTGTCCCATATGTCCGCTAAAGGGAAGAGAGTGCCCCCCATTTCTAGGATTTGGCTTCTGTACTGTTTCGGTACTAGGAGCTGGTTGTAACCTTGGTCAGGCTTGCCCGTTCTCCGATAAAGTACGCCATCCTCAGAAAAAATGTCCCCGTGCTGTCTAGGGACCTTAGCCATGGGCAGCTTCCTGAAGCAGGGCTCCAAAAGTAGGGTCCTTTTGTTGCGCCTCTTTAAGTTCCATAGGTAAAACAGATTTGGCGCAGGGCTTCCCGTTCCTTCATGGTTTGCCCTATTGTGGTTACCACCGCTTGACCACAATTGGCTCTTCCGGTTTCCCAACAAACGCATATCTACATCCAAGTATAACTGGGTAAGATCGGGTCATCCATAACAGCCGCTTTGGATCACACCTCTGACAAAATCAGAGTGGATCTCAACCAATGCAATGGGAAAGCGTTGTTGGTGCATCACTCTTAAAAACTCCACAAAGTTAAAAAACGGTTTCCTTTTGTCTCTTGACCGGGTTTTGAAACCAGGTGTCTGGCAAACAATGCAATCAAAAGAAAGCCCCGTTGTCCAAACAAGCAATAAGTTGAAGTCCCGTTTTAAAAACAACAGTACCTCGCGTAGAGGGCCTCTCTCCCTCAGGTTGGGAATCACTGACAATAATTCTTTTATCATTCTGCGAGTCTGTTTGCAAGCATCCGATGCGTTTAGGCTCTGTGTGCTTGCTCTGATCATTTGTCCCGTTGCTCAGGGGTTTCCCTTTACCATCTTGTCCTTTCTGGCTGCGCTGCCATGTAGGGCGCGGTTGGGTTGATCAGACTGTTTGTTGTTGTTGGTGGTACTTTTTTTGTAGAACTTAGACTTTTCAGGAGGGGGTTCTTGAGTTCCAGTTTCTCTGTGGTGTATTCTGGTTAGAAGCAAGAGAAGATTGGTCTGGATTATTCTTTCGAAAAGGCTCTTCTGGTCAGTTTTACGTTTTGTGGCCGGCAGTTCAGCCAGCGCATTTTGATAACGCTCATTACTATTTCCAAAATGTCTTCAAGCTTTTCTGCACCCTGCTCAGCTAAAAATCTCCGGGTGTCCAGCAGACAAAATGTTTCGCTTATCTGTTCGCAATATTAACGAACTCCTCAAGCCCTTCATAGGTAGAGACGAGCTGCGAGAGCTCTAGGCACTTGGTCAAATATCCCTTTAAATAAACGAGACGAGAACTGCTAAAAAGGTTCAGAGTTCTCCTTTCTGCTGTTGCGGAAGAGTTGCAAAAATTTGCGAGCGTTCATTTCAAAACGCTCAAGCAAAGCTTTCTTCAACACGTCGTAATTGTTTGCTTGTTGGTTGCTTTCCAGTTTAGAGTAAACATCACACGCAAGGAACCTTTTGAGGGCCTGGGAAAGCTTCATATTCCAACGCGAACCTCTCTAAACCGTAACAGAGTTGCAATTTTCTTATTGTCCAGTAATTGTACACCAGACTTCTCACGCTCCCCCTAGCGCTAAACAACATTTGAACAAGTTCCCACAATAATTATAGTGAAGGCAGATCACTTTCTCACAAGAACTCTCACACGTTTTTGTATATGCTATCATTTCACAAGTAACAATATTAATAGTAAAGGCAGTCGTTTCCCTCCAGAACATTTCTTCTTCTTCAAGTTATACATTAATAAATTACAATTGCTGCTCAGAAAGGATAGACATTTCACTCTAGAACATAACCCTTTCCTCATGCAACAAAAAACATTGATAACATGTTACATATGTTCTTAGAGGGCAGTTATTCCACTCCAGTATTTTACCACTTTAGTGCTTATAAGCGCTTGATACATTACGACCGCCTCACTCCAAATCTTCCCTCCCTAAAGCAATGTAATATTTTAAAATGTTCTAAGGGAAAGGCCGACAACTTTACTCTAGAGCTCCCCTCCATTAGTGCTGTACAACAATGCAACAATATTTTCTATAAAACAGCAGTAATTTCAATGCAAAACTTTACTGCTTCGGGTTATAACAACAGTCGTAACAAAAAAAATGTTCTAATCTGATGGTCAAGTTATCTCCAATATTTCATTCTTCAAGTGGTAATCCTTCCCAGCAGGTTGAATTTCTGGCGAATGCACAAATACACTTGACATTCAGTGCAACGGAAAAACTGTTTTTTTGTCATCTTGAATGGATTATCATTTTTTTATCTTGTCTGGATTATCCCCCGACTAAAGTGATGCATCTTTTCACGACACCGACAATTGCCATGTATTATTTCCTGTTGGCTTCAGCTGGACTTTCTCCTTTCAGGGATGTATGCAGTCAAACATGAGACATGCGGCGTTCGCAATCATAAATACATATTTGCTTGCTAAATGAAGTATCGCCAGAAGTCACCCACAAGCTGCATTTACACATCTCATCAACAAAGTCATTATAGGTTCTGGTCCCGCATGGCCTTGTGACGCTCGTTGGACTTGATTATTTTTCTCAACAATGTATGCGTTAAATAGACACCAAACATAGTCTTCCACCCATAAACGACGAGGCCATTTGTAATGGATGCGCGTTGCGATAGATTTCATGATCATTTGATCGTTGATATCACAGCCTCCCATGTTTGTGCGTGTAATCTCTCACCCCACGCACTTGTGGGACAAGTCAGTTGTAATGACGTACCTTCTTTATTCTTTATCCGAGACACGCTAAATTGCCGTTGATGGATTGTGTAAGGTGGATATACATATATATGGAGCGATCCGCACGACCAGACTACTATAGACATATTATCAAGACACAGGTAATAGTCCCCGGACTCACCACGTTTCAACTGTTTTTTTTTTTCAATGGTATAAGTTGTTTAATGGGAAAAATTCGTCCTGTTCGTCTGAATGGTGCCACACGACCCAATTCCTTAGATAGTAGGTACGTGCATAGTGCTGGAGAGTTATAGAATCTATCCATATATAAATGGTAGTTTTGGTTTTGTAGACAGATGTCAACCTGGCAACCACGCTCCCTTATGCACCTATCTCAGTTACGTACAGACCATCAGTTTTACCGGTATAAACTTCACTGTTATAAATGTACCCAGTGCTGCTTTCACATAGCAAACATGTTTTTAATACCCCATTTCACTGATTTTGACTTGATATATTGTTTTATACCAAGGCGGTTCTTCGCAGGAATCATTCCCTCGTCAAGAGACATGTTTCTGTGACGGGATATAGAAATGTAAAAATTTATGCGTAATATTCAGATAACACAGGTCACACTTTATACAGTAAATAAATATTAGAGACAAACATAAAGGTATGTTTTCAGGCACTTGTAAGAAATAAAGAAGTAGAAAAACTAGACAACAGAAAAAACAACAGACGTGAGTGGCTTAACCATGGACTCAAACCCAGGACCTTCCGTGCGACAACCCCCGCCTAGCTATGCAAGCGAATCACGCTATATTATACTGCTTGTCTGATTTTGTCAAGTGTTGAATTCTTTTCATTAACAACGTGAAGAAACTTTCCATATTGCCATAAATCTATCGCGTTTGTAACACTTTCTTATATCCAGGGATGGGAGAACAAGACACCCAGTTGAATCACTAAAGGAATGTTCATATCGACATTTGATGACCGCATTCTCCATTGAAATTCTCACCACAAAGAATGCTTTTTAATTCATCAATACTTATTTCAGTCCATTGTCGAGCATAAAAAATCATTGGCTTTTTCTTCTAATGTCTGAGCAGCACAGAGATTTATCATCCCAACCATGTTTTTTCCAAGTACTTTTCACTCCAAAACAATGAAGAATGTCTAATGCCGTACTGTCAACGGCAAGATGGTCTACATTTCGCACACCAACAGTATCTGAATGACGGAAGGGGGGGGGCATCTAACATATTGAAGGCTTTGCTCCATTTGCTAGGATTATTTGCATGTTAGCCGTTTTACGCTTACCGTCGTTCAAAGTCATCGACCTCCTGATAGTCAACATCGCTTCACTGTCGCTGTTTGTTTCAATATCAATTTCTGGGCTAATTTTATTGTCACTCAACAAACTTTCACTCACCCGTGTGTTACCGGGGCCCGAAAGGGGAGCAAAGATTAGTAACACTGATCCCTGCCATGCATGTCGTAGAAAGCGACTAAGGAGTGTTGGGCATGGGGCCGGTTACCCCATCCTGTAAAAAATTTAAACCACAAAAAACTTCAACAAACATGGACAAGTCAATTAAGGAAAATACAGCACAGCCATCCAAGACAGGGGAAGGTCCTCTCGCAGGGAGGCGTATGATGCAACACAGAGAACGCCGAAAGGAGTCTGTGTTGCTGACTAACCTTCTTTCTTCTAGGAGGACTTCCAGATTTGGCACCTGGAATGTTCGGACATTAAACGAACAAGGGAAAGTGGCACAAGTAGCAGCAGAAATGTATTTTTTCTCAGCGTATGCTGTTCCATGAGAGTCAGCGCTGTTATTTTGAGGGTCTCAACCGGTTACCAGATTTATCAAGACTGTTCCAGTTTTTCTTTTGGCATTTGACGCTACTTTAGATGTCTTTGGTGCCTTGTTGCGTACAGAATGGTCTGAGACTTCGAAACTCATCTTTCAAGTGTACTTGTTAGAGATTGTTATCAACATTGTACATTACTATAGGATATTATATTAGAAAATATTGTATTATGAAGTGGTATAACTTCTTTGCTATAGTGTTAATATATTGCTGTGTTTTACGGTGTTGAAAGTATAATATTGTAATGATACCATTATTTTATGTAACTTATCATTGCGATACATGTCCATATTGTATTTTTTTTTTTTTTTTTGAGATACATGAAGTCATGGGAGGAAGTAATTTTTTCAGTCATTGTAATGCTTTTTGTGCCCAGCGCTTCATTGTGCGCTAGTGGGAGCACCTATATACAATATTGATACTTTGAGAAAAGATTTTTTCTGAGATTGTGAGGTACTTTTTCTCACCCGACGCTTGATTGTGCGTCAGTAATAGCCATGGTTGACTGAGTTATCATGCTATTATTTTTTGTTAGAGAATTTAGTTTATCATGTATGCTATTGTATTACAATGGTATTCATTTATACTATGCTTTGTTTCATGTAATTGCTTACCATGACATATTTCTTCCTTCTTTATTCTTAGGGCATTGCTTCCCTTCATTTTTCTTTTTCATTTAGTATTCCATCTGGTCTTTGTTCACGTATTACTTTTCCCCTTTTCTCTTTTGATGTCATGGCGTACTTATACTTCTTGCCTCTTTGAAGTTGAGATTCTTCGTAGACTTATCCCGTTATCTCTCTATACTTCTTTCTTTTGTATGTTACACTTACTCCTATCCCTCTTTTGTTCATTTTTATATAACTTTATGGAGAGTATACTTAAGTGTAGATATTTATATGTTACCAACCTCATGTTATTACTATTTGATGCATGTTTTTTTTTAAAATGATGTGCTAAATACTACACAGCGTTTTCCACTCCACAAGGTCTATACCAGTGGAATGTGATGCCTTTTGGGCTTGTTAACGCTCCAGCTACCTTTATTCGCATGATGCGACAAATTTTGTCAGGTAGATCAGACATCATCACATACATTGACGACGTTTGCTTATTTAGTTCGTTATTTGAGGAACATTTTTCGGTACTTAAATATGTTTTGGACACATTAAGAAAGAATAATTTAACCGCAAAACCTACAAAAGTACAAGTAGCTTTTCATGAAATAACTTTTTTTGGGACATATCATTGGAGCGGGATATATCCAAACACTTCCTAGTACGGTTTCTAAAATTTTAAACGTCTCCGTTCCTCAAACGAAGAAACAAGTTAGAAGCTTGTTAGGACTAGTCCAATATTACAGCAGATTCGTACCTAACCTGTCATCTATCACGGCTGTTTTGTCATCACTGTTGAAAAAAGACATGCCAGTGAAGGTGACATGGACTGGTGAATGTGATAAAATATTCCGTAAAATAATCGATATCTTTTCACACCCACCTATTTTGAGACTACATGATGCTTCCAAAAAGTTTATACTCCGTACAGATGCGAGTAATTACGGAATTGGCGCATGTTTGCTCCAATATCATGACGACGTCCTCCATCCCACACTCTACGTCTCACGGAAACTTAAGCCACCAGAAGTCAAGTACTCCACCGTCGACAGGGAGTTATTATCTGTCATCTGGGCGATCACAAAGCTCGAGAAATTTTTATTAGGAGCACCCTTTGTGGTCCAGACGGATCAGAAGGCCGTCATCACTAACGTCGTGCTAATCACAAGAGCCCGAAGCTGACAAGATATGCCATTCTCCTTCAACCTTTTGATTTCTCCATCGAGTACATTACAGAATCAGAGAACGTCTTGGCAGATACTCTCTCTAGAAACTCTTCTGATGTAAATTCATAAACAATAATACTCTTCGCAGAAACTTACCCAAGAGACATAGTACTATTGTTGCATTTTCAACATAGAAATGAACCATTGACTACAAACCAAGTATCTGCTTACTAGATACATACGTTATACGAAATGTACGAAATCAAATGACAATGTGTTCTTGTTTACGCCGGGACTTTGGTTGGTGTCCATTCAGGATAAAACTATTTGAAACAATTTCGGAAATAATAAATAAAATCTACTCGAACTAATTCAGTATGTGACATGAACTATTGGACGTTAAGAAGGTCGATGTTTATTCTGAATCAGAACCTTTGAACAATTTTTCTAATGGGAATTCACAAGGATCAATACTACGGATGGATCGCCATATCTAATGTTAATTAATTTTAATTTAGTCGTTGAAGTAATGGAAATTAAAATTAAATGTGAGATAAATATAAAAAAAATGAAATATGAAAAAATGAAAGAAAGAAAAGAAAGCTCACACAATTCTTATATAATATTCTTAGAATTACATAATCATATTGCATATTTAATAATTATGTTGACACATTACATACTAGTTTATTATTTAGTTAGTTAAGTTAGATAGGTATTAACCACTTAACACAGATAATTAATATCAAACACACATAACTAAGTTAAATTTATACATTATTTTCTTTATCTACTTTACTTATCTTTTGGTTGTTTCTCTCTTTTCTTTTCTCATAACATCGTCTTTCATTTTCTTGCATTAGATTTTTAATAACTTTATTCCTAATACACACTTAATATAATTAACTAGTTTAATTTTAATTAGTTAGATTAGTCTTGACATGACATATCATTACGACAGACTTTAACTTAATTGAGTAATTAGATATCAACATTACACATTTTCTTTTACCTAATATAACATTTATGTATACCATTTATGTATAACATGATCGTTAGTATATTATATGACTGTTAGTTAGTCGACATGACCACGACACTGTTCTAGTCAGAACATCGTAGGCCATATGTCGCATTTTTGTTAAATTTTTCGGAATTATACATTCAGATAGGTTATGAAAAAAAAAAAAAAATCTGTCGCTTCGCCGCCCCCCCCCCCCACCCCCCCCCCCCCCCCCAGTGTACAGGGATTGTTACGGTAGTTTTATTGGCATCGTCTGCTAGAGGTTAGCAGCGTGCAGTTTTAGGGGTGACCACATTTAATATAATGTAAATAATTGTTAGTTTATTGAACGCGATACACACGATCGATTTATGACGTGGTAGCGTTGGTAAGGTCACGCTTGGTGACTAGGTTACCGTACCCTTTTTGTATTGACCGTCGAACTGAATAGACGTGTCCTCTATCCTTCTAGTGGTGGGCATGATATTGCCGCACATATGTTACTGTAGTTCGGACATGGGTCAGTCCAAGAATATTAAGAAGAGAGGAATTTTATGGAGGTTAGTAAATTAACTAAATTCAAGGAAGGAAGAGATAGCAGTCCATATTCGTTTATATTGTCAGACGCATAATCTCACTGTCGGCCGTTGGGTGCTCCAACCGCGCGTACATATAGTTATGACGTTCTGACTATAGTATTGCATATTACTGGACAAAGACTGTGATGCATGGATAGCATCTATGATGTAGGATTTTATATATACTTTCATGTTCAGCTTGCGTGGATTTTGTTCTTCATGTGTAAACTGTAAAAAATATATACGGACTCAACCCAAATGAATTATCAATTTAATCAAGTTGCTGAGTTCAAACCTTATGACAGGCAGAATGTTATTGACCCACATTCGCGTAAATTTCCAACAACAGCACGATCAAGATTTAATGAATCAATGACCAGAACTAAAGAGGCCCTATTGAACAAAAAGGAAAAATAGCCTTCAACAACTACAACGAACGACCGCAACAGATAGAAGGCTCGTATTAAGATTGTGCAATGTGTATTAGATATTGTGTTGTATTGCCAGAGCAGAGGAGGTAAGAAGAAAGTGTAGATTATTTAGAGCCAGGAACTTTATTCGGCTCATGTATTGCATTGCCAGAAGAGTTGGAAGATTATTTAGAGCCAGGAACTTTATTCGGCTCATGTATTGCATTGCCAGAAGAGTTGGAAGATTATTTAGAGCCAGGAAGTTTATTCGGCTCATGTATTGCATTGCCAGAAGAGTTGGAAGATTATTTAGAGCCAGGAACTTTATTCGGCTCATGTATTGCATTGCCAGAAGAGTTGGAAGATTATTTAGAGCCAGGAAGTTTATTCGGCTCATGTATTGCATTGCCAGAAGAGTTGGAAGATTATTTAGAGCCAGGAACTTTATTCGGCTCATGTATTGCATTGCCAGAAGAGTTGGAAGATTATTTAGAGCCAGGAACTTTATTCGGCTCATGTATTGCATTGCCAGAAGAGTTGGAAGATTATTTAGAGCCAGGAACTTTTTTCGGCTCATGTATTGCATTGCCAGAAGAGTTTGGAAGATTATTTAGAGCCAGGAACTTTATTCGGCTCATGTATTGCATTGCCAGAAGAGTTGGAAGATTATTTAGAGCCAGGAACTTTATTCGGCTCATGTATTGCATTGCCAGAAGAGTTGGAAGATTATTTAGAGCCAGGAACTTTATTCGGCTCATGTATTGCATTGCCAGAAGAGGTGGAAGAGTATTTATTCGGCTCATGTATTGCATTGCCAGAAGAGTTGGAGGAGTATTTATATTATCTGGAGCCAGGAACTGTAGTCGGCTCATGTATTGTATTGTCAGAGGAGTGAAGGTGGAGAGCATAGTTATACGATGTTTCCATGATGTACTTTACCCTGTAACTCGTGACAGTGATCGTTTGCTATGTACCAAGTACCGTTTACTAGGATTGTTTACGTGTCTCTTGTTCCAGTCAAATAAACAGTGTATAAACGTTACAGCTGTTACTGCATTTTCTAGTATGCAAAGTTTAAGATGTCAGTCACTTCTATATGTGCATTGGTGTGGGTGATTGGTTGTCAACTTAATTTATACCACACGGCCTTCGCGTCTATGTGCATCTACACACCCACACACTTAGTCGGCCACCTGTAAGCCCGACGTTATTTGTACGTCATTAACAGCGGCACATATATTAGAACATTTACATTCTTGGCTGTAAGTACCCGGCGTTGCCCGGAGGTCTCACCTTTCAATACTACAGCTTCAAGAGTGAGACTCAGCCAGTCTATCTACACCAGTACCAGTCGTATTACCAATCTGTCTCAGTAACTAGACTTTATCACTACCCCTTCACTGTGGTGTGAACTTTCGTCTTCATGTCCTGAGGACAGCACCAATTCACCTGTGATGAGTTTCTTCCTGTCTACCCCCTTCCACTTTGTTTCACACATTCCCAGAACCTCGATTTTATATTCCCTCATTTCTGCTGCTACTTGTGCCACTTTCCCTTGTTCGTTTAATGTCCGAACATTCCAGGTGCCAAATCTGGAAGTCCTCCTAGAAGAAAGAAGGTTAGTCAGCAACACAGACTCCTTTCGGCGTTCTCTGTGTTGCATCATACGCCTCCCTGCGAGAGGACCTTCCCCTGTCTTGGATGGCTGTGCTGTATTTTCCTTAATTGACTTGTCCATGTTTGTTGAAGTTTTTTGTGGTTTAAATTTTTTACAGGATGGGGTAACCGGCCCCATGCCCAACACTCCTTAGTCGCTTTCTACGACATGCATGGCAGGGATCAGTGTTACTAATCTTTGCTCCCCTTTCGGGCCCCGGTAACACACGGGTGAGTGAAAGTTTGTTGAGTGACAATAAAATTAGCCCAGAAATTGATATTGAAACAAACAGCGACAGTGAAAGCGATGTTGACTATCAGGAGTCGATGACTTTGAACGACGGTAAGCGTAAACGGCTAACATGCAATAATCCTAGCAACTGGAGCAAAGCCATCAATATGTTAGATGCCCCCTTCCGTCATTCAGATACTGTTGGTGTGCGAAATGTAGACCATCTTGCCGTTGACAGTACGGCATTAGACATTCTTTCATTGTTTTGGAGTGAAAGTACTTGGAAAAACATGGTTGGGATGATAAATCTCTGTGCTGCTCAGACATTAGAAGAAAAAGCCAATGATTTTTATGCTCGACAATGGACTGAAATAAGTATTGATGAATTAAAAGCATTCTTTGTGGTGAGAATTTCAATGGAGAATGCGGTCATCAAATGTCGATATGAACATTCCTTTAGTGATTCAACTGGTGTCTTGTTCTCCATCCCTGGATATAAGAAAGTGTTACAACGCGATAGATTTATGGCAATATGGAAGTTTCTTCACGTTGTTAATGAAAAGAATTCAACACTTGACAAATCAGACAAGCAGTATAAATATAGCGTGATTCGCTTGCATAGCTAGGCGGGGTTGTCGCACGGAAGGTCCTGGGTTTGAGTCCTGGTTAAGCCACTCACGTCTGTTGTTTTTCTGTTGTCTAGTTTTCTACTTCTTTATTTCTTACAAGTGCCTGAAAACATACCTTTATGTTTGTCTAATATTTATTTACTGTATAAAGTGTGACCTGTGTTATCTGATATTACGCATAAATTTTTACATTTCTATATCCCGTCACAGAACATGTCTCTTGACGAGGGAATGATTCCTGCGAAGAACCGCCTTGGTATAAAACAATATATCAAGTCAAAACCAGTGAAATGGGGTATTAAAAACATGTTTGCTATGTGAAAGCAGCACTGGGTACATTTATAACAGTGAAGTTTATACCGGTAAAACTGATGGTCTGTACGTAACTGAGATAGGTGCATAAGGGAGCGTGGTTGCCAGGTTGACATCTGTCTTACAAAACCAAAACTACCATTTATATATGGATAGATTCTATAACTCTCCAGCACTATGCACGTACCTACTATCTAAAGGAATTGGGTCGTGTGGCACCATTCAGACGAACAGGACGAATTTTCCAAAACAACTTATACCATTGAAAAAACAGTTGAAACGTGGTGAGTCGGACTACCTGTGTCTTGATAATATGTCTATAGTAGTCTGGTGTGATCGCTCCCATATATATTATATCCACCTTACACAATCCACAACGGCAATTTAGCGTGTCTCGGAAGAATAAAGAAGGTACGTCATTACAACTGACTTGTCCACAAGTGGTGAGAGATTACACGCACAACATTGGAGGCTGTGATATCAACGATCAAATGATCAGAATCTATCGCACGCGCATCCATTACAAATGGCCTCGTCGTTTATGGGTGAAGACTATGTTCTGGTGTCTATTTAACGCATACATTGTTGAGAAAATAATCAAGTCACGAGCGTCACAAGGCATGCGGACCAGAACCTATAATGACTTTGTTGATGAGATGTGTATGCAGCTTGTGGGTGACTTCTGGCGAACATCATTTAGCAAGCAATATGTATTTAATGATTGCGAACGCCGCATGTCTCATGTTTGACTGCATCATCCAGAAAGACCAGCTGAAGCAACAGGAAATAATACATGCATTGTCTGTCGTGAAAAGATGCATCACTTTAGTCGGGATAATCCAGACAAGATAAAACATGATAATCCATTCAAGATGACAAAAACAGTTTTCCGTTGCACTGAATGTCAAGTGTATTTGTGCATTCGCCAGAATTCAACCTGCTGGAAGGATTACCACTTGAAGAATGAATATTGGAGATAACTTGACAATCTCTTAGAACATTTTATTTTGTCGACTGTTGTATAACCCGAAGCAGTAAAGTTTTGCATTGAAATTACTGCTGTTTTATAGAAAATTGTTGCATGTTGTACAGCACTATGGAGGGGAGCTCTAGAGTAAAGTGTCGGCCTTTCTTAGAACATTTTAAATATTACATAGCTTTAGGGAGGGAAGATTTGGAGTGCGGCGTAATGTATCAAGCGTATAGCACTAAAGTGGTAAATACTGGAGTGGAATAACTGCCCCTCTAAGAACATTGTAACATGTTAAATGTTTTTTGTTGCATGAGGAAGGAATGTTCTAGAGTGAAATGTCTACCTTTCTGAGAGCATTGTAATTTATTAAATGTATAACATGAAGAAGAAATGTTCTGGAGGGAAACGACTGCCTTTACTATAATATTGTTACTTGTGAAATGATGCATAACAAAACGTGTGAGAGTTCTTGTGTGAAGTGACTGCCTTCACTATAATATTGTAACTTGTCAAATGTTGTTTAGCGCTAGGGAGAGAAGTCTGGTGTACAATTACTGACAATAAGAAAATTGCAACTCTGTACGGTTTAGAGAGGTCGCGTTGGAATATGAAGCTTTCCCAGGCCCTAAAAGGTTCTGCGTGTGATGTTTACTCTAAACTGGAAAGCAACCAACAAGACAATTACGACGTGTTGAAGAAAGCTTTGCTTGAGCGTTTTGAAATGAACGCTCGCAAATTTTTGCAACTCTTCCGCAACAGCAGAAAGGAGAACTCTGAACCTTTTTAGCAGTTCTCGTCTCGTTTAAAGGGATATTTGACCAAGTGCCTAGAGCTCTCGCAGCTCGTCTCTACCTATGAAGGGCTTGAGGAGTTCGTTATATGCGAACAGATAAGGAACACTTTGTCTGCTGACACCCGGAGATTTTTAGCTGAGCAGGGTGCAGAAAAGCTTGAAGACATTTTGGAAAAGTCTGAGCGTTATCAAAATGCGCTGGCTGAACTGCCGGCCACAAAACGTAAACTGACAGAAGAGCCTTTTCGAAAGAATAATCCAGACCAATCTTCTCATGCTTCTAACCAGAATAACCACAGAGAAACTGGAACTCAAGAACCCCCTCCTGAAAAGTCTAAGTTCTACAAAAAAAGTACCCCAACAACAACAAACAGTCTGATCAACCCAACCGCCCTACATGGCAGCGCAGCCAGAAAGGACAAGATGGTAAAGGGAAACCCCTGAGCACGGGACAAATGATCAGAGCAAGCACACAGAGCCTAAACGCATCGGATGCTTGCAAACAGACTCGCAAGAAAGAATTATTGTCAGTGATTCCCAACCTGAGGGAGAGAGGCCCTCTACGCGAGGTACTGTTGTTTTAAACGGGACTTCAACTTATTGCTTGTTTGACACGGGGCTTTCTTTTGATTGCATTGTTGCCAGACACCTGGTCAAACCCGGTCAAGAGACAAAAGAAACCGTTAAACTTTGTGGAGTTTTTAAGAGTGATGCACCAACAACGCTTCCCATTGCATTGGTTGAGATCCACTCTGATTTTGTCAGAGGTGTGATCAAAGCGGCTGTTATGGATGACCCGATCTACCCAGTTATACTTGGATGTAGATATGCGTTTGTTGGGAAACCGGAAGAGCCAATTGTGGCAGCGGTAACCAAGAGGGCAAACCAAGAAGGAACGGGAGCCTGCGCCAAATCTGTTACCTATGGAACTTAAAGAGGCGCAACAAAAGGACCCTACTTTGGAGCCCTGCTTCAGGAAGCTGCCCATGGCTAAGGACCCTAGACAGCACGGGGACATTTTTTCTAAGAATGGCGTACTTTATTGCAGAACGGGCAAGCCTGACCAAGGTTACAATCAGCTCCTAGTACCGAAACAGTACAGAAGCCAAATCCTAGAAATGGGGCACTCTCTTTCCTTCAGCGGACATATGGGACAGAACGCCACAAATCAACGTATATGGACTCACTATTGGTGGCCAGGGATGAACACCGATATAGTCAGATATGTGAAATCCTGTGCCCAGTGCCAACGGGTAGCACCCAAGCACTGGACCTCCCCAGTTCCCATGGGGCAAATGCCAATAGTGGGGACTCCATTTGAACGGGTTGCTGTCGACATTGTTGGACCCCTAGAAAGGACCAAACGAAGGAACACGTTTATCCTGACCCTAGTCGACACATGCACTATGTGGGCCAAAGCTATACCACTAACACGCACAGATTCGAAGCATTTCGCAGAAGCCCTAGTGCACATTTTTACACGGTTGGGATTCCCTCAACAAGTTTTGACGGACAATGGATCCCAATTCCGTAGCCTGTTAATGGAGGAGATCTTTAAGATCTTGAGGGACAAACATATCCACACCGGCCCCTACCATCCGGCCGAAAATGGGCTCGTGGAACGTTTCAACGGCAGCCTCACCACCATGTTACGCAAGCTGGCACAAGAAAAACCGGAGGATTGGGACCTTTTCATTTCTGCAGCCCTATTCGCGTACAGGGAAGTTCCCCAGGCCTCTACGGGTTTTACTCCAGCGACGCTTTTATTCGACAGACCTATAAAGAGCCCGCTTGAAGCATTACTTCGGTCCCTGACAGACCAGAAGGCTGATGAGACAGTCGTCTCAGCCAGTACATATGTATCGGAATTGAAGGAAAGGCTACAGCTAGGATGGGATCTAGCAACGACCAACCTTAAGCGAGCACGCGCAAAGCACGCTAAACGATACAATCAAGCAGCGAAAGAGAGAGACTTACAACCAGGGGACAAAGTTTTGTTGTTACTGCCAACCGGAAGCAACAAACTACGCATCGGGTGGCAAGGGCCGTTTACCGTCCTGAAAAAGATCTCGAGAACGAATTATCAGATCTCCATTAAAGGAAAGGAGAAGGTTTACCACGTAAATCTGTTAAAGAAATGCTTGGAAAGACCAGCGCCGTCCCCCGAACATCTCCTGGCGGTCGCCATAGCTACAGAGGATGCGGAAGATGACGATAGTTGCATGGAATATCCATTGCAACAAACTGAATCTTTCAAAGATGTAAAATTTGGTGACATTCTCTCTGAAGCACAACAGACAGAAACGAGGGCTTTACTGAACCAGTACACAGCGATGCTAACGGATGTACCTGGACGAACACATCTCGTAGAGTTCGAGATGAAACATACAAACGAGACACCTGTTCGAACCAGAGTCTACCCTATTCCGTATGCGAAAGCTGATACGCTACGTGCAGAGATAGACAAGCTACGTAAAACGGGAATTATTAGTGAGTCCACGTCTCCTTATAGTGCGATCGTAGTGCTGTTGCAGAAGCCGAATAAGGAAGTTCGACTGTGCATCGATTACCGGCTACTTAACACAATAACGGAATTTCAGCCGGAACCTCTCCAAAGCGCTTCTGAGCTGTTTAGCAAGCTAAGCAAGGCACGGATTTTCTCAAAGATTGACCTGAGTAAGGGCTACTATCAGATACCAGTCAAAGAGGAAACTAAGCCTTTGCTAGCTTTCAGTACCAGCGAAGGACACTATACGTTTAACGTGATGCCATTCGGATTACACAACGCACCAGGAGTGTTCACAAGGATGATGAGAAAGCTGTTAGAGCCATTGCACAGTCCACATATCCACAATTTTATGGACGATATACTAATTGCAACGGACACATACGAAGAACACATTGCTACGGTCGAGATGCTTCTCAGGAGACTACAGGAAACTGGTCTCACAGCTAGACCTAGCAAATGTTTAATCGGCTTCGAAAAACTTGACTTCCTGGGGCACACCATTGCTCACGGTGCCATATGGCCAGTTGCTAAGAACGTAGAGAAAATACGTGCAGCGAAGAGGCCAAGGACGAAGAAAGAAACGCGATCGTTCCTATCGCTATGTGCTTACTACCAGAAATTCATCAAAAACTTCAATGGTTTAACAGCACCCCTTACTGACCTTACGAAAAAGGGGCGACCTGAGAGAATTATCTGGGATCCTAAGTGCGAAGACGCTTACGTAACACTGAAGAAACAGTTGTCTGATTATCCAATTCTGCGACTGCCGGATATTACCAAACCCTTCATATTGCGAGTCGACGCATCGGGACAAGGCATCGGGTCAACCCTGCTTCAGGCAGGCGACGATGATCCGAACCAGCTATTCCCAGTGGCATACGGCAGTCGTAAATTGAATAATGCAGAACAAAACTACTCCACAGTGGAAAGAGAATGTCTGGCACTAGTTCATGGTATAAGGAGGCACCATGAATACCTGTACGGAGTAACATTTACGGTGCAGACCGACCATGCTCCATTGGCGTTTCTTGGGGCTAATAAGGAATATAATGCGCTGGGCACTACTGCTAACTGTATATTCCTTTAAAGTCGAATACATTCCAGGTAAAGAAAACTTGGGAGCAGACTTCATGAGTAGGAATTGGACAGAGACGGAGGGGGAAGATGAGAGGGAAGAGAACAGACACCCTGAAGCTACGGACATAGGAAATTTATTTCCATAACGTAGACATGGAGGGGTTCCATATCTTAAAGGGGGGACGTCTGTCGCAGAGAGATTTATGATTAATAAATTTCTATATCTTTTCTTTATTCTACCCGTGTCTTCTACTTTATTATCGCTCTTTTATCCTTTCTTTTTTTCGCATTCGTCTGATTGTGAAAAATATAACTCTCGTTCAAACCTTCGCCTGTCTCTTTTCTTATTTAGCAACGCATTTTTATTGCGTAAGCTCAGTCCTCGGGGAGAGCGAATAGTGTGAAATTCGTTCTCGACAGAGAGAAGATGGCAGACAATCGTCTACATTTTCATCTGACACGGCGCTCTTGGTTAAGTTCTCGGTGTTAGGTGTGAGAAGGCGCCAACATGCATCGCTGGGAAATGACCATAGGTAGCTGCAAGTGTGAAACGCGTCTGGCAGTTTTATTGCTGTCGTCTGAGTTTTATGTAGGTGTTAAGACGGGAACTATTTCGGGTTTTCGAGAATTAGGAAATCATTTCTTTTCATAAGATATAAACCCCAGTAGTTTAGATTTCATTCATTCAGTACTCCGCAGTCAAGACTAGAACATCTAGCGTTCGATTCCTAAAGATCTCTGTTAATAGAAGCATCATTTAGTTGGTCGAATTGGATGATAGTTCTAAGTAGTTCTGTGTTGAGGTGATATTATATATCTAGTATTTTGTGAGTGATTTAAGTGGTAAATCGCCTATTTTATTTTCACTAGTTTGATTTCTGTGAAGAGGGATTAAATTATAAGTCTGTTATATTCTCTAGTTGGCGTGTTACAGTGGATAGCAGAATAAATTATTATTTCTAGCTTAAACTCATGCAGCTGTAAATAAATTTAATTAAATTGCTAGTAACCAGTCCGAGTATATTTTAAACTAACTTATAACTGCACTGATTCATCATTGAGTATTGACGAAATACGTATGTATTTCTAATTCATGATGATTGATTTTTTATGAATATAATAGTATATTTTACGCGAGGATAGGATGTGTGTAAAATATTGTGGTTAAGTATTTTGTACTTTTCTCTTCCTTATACAGTTTTGGGTCAGCCCTAAACTTTTACCAGTGGTTTTAGTACAACTGAGAGAAGAAACATTTTTTATCTTTAACCACGTGGGTTTATAAGTTAACATCTGTCTGGCAGTGTGTGTGCTTCCAGAAATAAACAGAGTACAAATCTCACTAACGGTTTTAAAGACTAAATGCCTATACTGTGCCTATTGAGCCAGGTTATATTTCTTCACAAACTCTCATGTACATGCAGGCTTGTGGCGAGAAATAATCACAAAAATCATTAACATTCCGACATTCTTGACTAATAGTGGTGTGACCAATAATTATCTATTGAAAGAAGTTACCAACCGGTCATTTTCCTAAATAAGGGAACCCTCGTGATTCTGACACTGTGTGCCCGCTTAAATGTAATTCTTACCTGAACTGAGTAAATTGACACTAACTTAAAATCTGAGAAAGAAAACTATCGCATGAAGAGGACGCTCCCCGGACCCATTGGATGAAACCAAAATCTGCAGAGCTGGGATCCGCTTCATCAAACAAGAAAGACAGATTAAACGGTTGTGTGTGTACTAACGTGCGCCAGACGGCGAACACAAGCAAGATTTTAGGTAAGAAAAGGGAGACAGGGGCCCCTGCTGAAAGAACAGAGTGAAAGTAGACTGAGTGATTCTTTTATGAGATAGATTTGTGCACTCACAGTTTTTTTCTCTGTAATTTCGTTTATGCAAATTGTTGCTAAATTCGGGTTTTCCTCTCTTATGATAGATTAGGGTATACATTCTGTTCTCATCTTTAGAGGGAAATCTGAGACTTACTTACTTACTTACTTAGTCGTTCCCCTTCTACCGTGAGGTGTAGAGGTTTGGAAGAGAGAGCGCCAGACCATTCTATCAGCTGTCTTCTTCCTGGCCTGGTTCCATTCTAGTCCTCGGTCCTTCAAAGATTGTCTAATGTTGTCCTCCCAGCGGACTCTGGGTCGTCCTGGAGGTCTGGATCCCTGGCTCTTTGTTTCCCATGCTTGTCGTGGTAGCCGATCTTCTCCCATTCTGCAGACATGGCCAAACCATCTTAGTTGGGACTGTTCTATTTGGGTCTGCAGCGGATGGGATTTTAGGCCTTGACGGATCGTTTGGTTGCGGACCATGTCTCTTCTTGTTACTTCAACCACTTTCCTCAGATACCTCATTTCTGAGGTTTGGATCTGGCTTTTGTGGGTTGTAGTCATTGCCCACGACTCGCATCCACATGTCAAGACTGGGACATAGGTGGAGCGGTATACAGCCATCTTCGTTTTCTTACCAACCTCTTTCTTGCTGAGGAATCCACGATTTATGGCCTGAAAAAGTCTCCCAGCCGCTGCTTTTCGAGTGGCCAACTCTTCTTTGATGCCTCCCTTTCGGTCTATAATAGCTCCGAGATATTTAAAGTGGTAAAAATCTGAGACTATAGTGTATATATCCGTGACTCTTTATGGCTATCACTTTTCTAAACACGGGAAAAGCTAATGGGGTCTATTATACTTGCTTCGATAAGATCATTACCTTCTAGTATAATTTTCCTAAAGCTGATCGGGGCACTTTTCTAAACATCGAGGACTAAGTGTATATATCCGTGATCACTTTTTTCTATGTGGGCTAAACATCGAGGGAAAAGATTACACCTATGGGTCTATTATACTTTTCGTAATTCATTACCTTATATGAATTTTCTATGCTTGATATTAACATTTATGTGTTGTGGTAAATTTTCCTTATGTTAATAAATTTACAAAACTTTATTCAAGCGTGTCGGTCAGCTCGTTCCAACATATCTATATTTCAATGTTATAGTTTTCCACGTATGTGCGTCTACCTGTCGTCACTTATGGGTGTGTGTATGTGAGTGGAGATATATATTAGTATATATTATAATAGACTGTCTGACTCCTCTAGATCTGTTGTAGAAGATAGGCTGAAGGAGAGAAGATTCTCGATTTCAGAGACAGCCTCTATTATTTCTACCCTCTCACTCGTGGAAATCTATTTCTATTATTACCTCTCACTGTTGCTATCACTGGTTCTAATCTATTCAGAAGGGACCAATCCAAGTCTTAATTCCTCTATCAAAAATCTACTACATAGATGTCCACAGCGGACATCGGTAAAAGATAATGAGGACATTGTTAAACCCACTGACACAGCTAACGCCCCTAAGACCCCCGAGTACATTCCCATGACTAACATTCGTTCCTCTCCCATGATGATAAACCCTACTCCGTCATTTATCCCAATATACACCTGTTAAGACAGATTTTATATTTTGTAGTCAAGGGGAGTTTACACGTTGTAATACTGGTATGTACAGGTCAGACGTTGGTTATCTCCCTTGACTGGTTTAAAAATATTTGATCCAGAATTCTCTCGAACCTTCGAGATTGAGTTCAGTTCACGTTTCGTGGTTAGCCGCGCATGCGTGACTGTTTGAGCGGGACTGATATGTGGTATCTCGTGACAGTTCGCTTTCGGCGTTTGACCGGGCTGATCAGCCATGTTTTCTAACTGTGTGTTCGGGGAAGATATTTGTGGTGAGATAGAAATGTTGGAGAGTCCCCGAGATATTTCTAAAGCCTAGGATATATGGCTAGTATTTATATTGTATCGCCAGAAAAGGTGGAAAGGATATTTACACTGATTAAAAGCCAGGAACTAATACGGCTTATATATTGTATTGCTAGGGAAGGTGAAAAGAATATTTACACGATGTTTTTCCATGATGTGCTTTGAACTGTACCAGTGACAGTGAATTGTTTACAATGTGCCTATGTACTGTATTACCAGGATGTTTACGTTTGATGTGTCGCTTGTACCAGTATAATAAACAGTGTATAGACGTTTCAGCCGTCTCTTCATTCTTCTGACTAGGAGGTTTACCAGAGTTCGCAGTGTTACCTGTTATGTGCATTATGGTGTGTGATTGTTCGTGTATGTTCCAGAACCACATGCATTCACGTCCTTTGAAAGCTTCACACACACACCCAGTCGGCCACCTGTAAGCCCGACCTGCTGATCACCTATATCAGCGCAGCACATAAAAATAATAACATTTACATTCTTCTGGAAGTACCCGGCGTTGCCCGGAGGCCTCACACCCTTCAACACTATAACTTCAACAGTGATTCCAGAAAAGTAACCACGCGCCCCTTATCAGTGGTCGCCAGTAATACGGGGCTATAAACTGTGAAGCACAAGTTGTTCAACAGAAGATCTGCAGTGTTCCAGTCAACTACAAGTTATCCAATTCAAGACTTGCGGTGTTTCCAGTTCGTGTTTTCTGTACTTTGGATTACTGATGTGCTTACTACAAGCAGTTACAGTGGCGGAGTTCCAGTATCAAGCACCATGGGATTTCTGTAGACCGTGTTAGCTGTGTCCATCTTTGCTGTCGTTACGAAGGCCAGGATTTTTTCCTTCTAAAGATAAGTGGCTATGTGTTTTGTAAACTGTGCCTCTGTATGTTGTGATTAAGCCTTCTTCTCAACTCACTCTATTTATATTCCTTGTTTTTATGTTATATGTCTTTATGTTATATGTGTTCATATTTCAGCGGGCAGGTTGGGTGGAGACTTTCGTAGGATATATCCCACTTCACCGAAGGCCTACGAAAGCGTTCTATAGGGACTGTTTTGTCTAAGTCCGTGTCATAAAAGATCCCTTGATAATTCGGGGCATACTCTGTTTACGCCGCATTCAGTCATCTTTATAATTGTTTAGGTGTGACGAGATGTCTTAGTGTTGTTTTTGTTATATTTCTCTCTGTTCTTTAGTTCTTAATTAATTTGTTTGTGAGTGTCTGCCTCCCCTTGCTATCTTTGAGTTATATTCGTTATACATTGTTTTGTCACTTGTATTGTTAAACTTTTTGCAGCTATCATTGCAAGTTTTGCAATATTTTTTGCTTTATTTTGCTTTATTGTTTAGTTGATTCCTGCGAACGTGGTCATTTGTGCTTATATTTTGTCTTTGTTATTCTTGTCTGTACTGTATATGTTGTTATATACTGTCAATATTGTTATGCACAATAAGTATATAGGTGATTAATTATATTATTGATAAGTAAAGTAATTATACAAGTTCTTGGGCAAAGACTTGTCACCCACTGAGTTGGGATAAAGTGAGTTTCTCAAATAATAATTAGTACACAAAGTATTTATCTCATATAATCCAGCATAATGTCTACTTTGGATTATTTCATTGCACAAGGGAAATCCCTTGGCTAGACTGCGGCGAAATTAGAAGAATTTGCACTTGCTGAATATGCCAAGGCGCAGAACGCTGAAGAGAAGAGACAGAAAATTGAAGCTGAAGATAGGAGATTACAGATGCAGGCAGATGAGAGAAAATTCCAAATGGAAATGGAGAAACAAAAATTAGAAGTTGAAGAGGGAAAAATTCAACAGCAACAGCAAAGAGAAGCTGAAGATAGAAAAATCCAAATGCAAATGGAGGCTGAAAAACAGAAAATGGAAATGGAGAAACAGAAATTAGAAGCTGAAGAAAGAAAACATAAATTAGAAGCTGAAGAGAGAAAACAGAAATTAGAAGCTGAAGAGAAAAAAAATCAACAGCAAATGCAAATGGAAATAGAAAAACAGAAACTTCAGATGCAAGCTGAAGAAAACCAAAGATTACACGACGAAAGAGTCTTAGCTATGGAGCTGGAGAAAAAAAAGGTAGTGAATATGGGTAATGCTCAAAACGAGGCAAATAATCAAACAACTTCGAATAAGGCAAATACTAAACCTCATGATATTAAATTACCTGCTTTCAACCCTGCCAGCGACGATATCTCATTCTATCTAAATAGATTTGAACTTTCATGCGAATCTCATAAGATAGACAAGACGCAATTTGTTGCACAACTTATGAACATACTTAAGGGTGAAGCTTTAAATTCTATAAGTATGATGGAAGGTCCTGACAAGTATAACTATGATGTTGTCAGAGCGGCCTTATTAAAAAAATACCAACTGGATGAAGAAGGTTATCGTTTGCGCTTTAAGTCTCTATTGCCAGAGACAGGGAAAGATTTTTCAGAATTTATATCGACTATCCGCCTTACGTTTTCACGTTGGGTTGAACTTTCAAAAACTGAACACACATATGAAGCCCTTATGGACTTACTACTTCGTGACAAAGTTATGTCGTCAGTGAATAAATCTTTTCTTTCCTTTCTACATGAGCGAAAACCTCCAAATTTGAAAGATATGGAACAATACTGTTGCCAATATGTCACGGCACATCCAAATGTAACTGTTAGCAATTCTGAAGTCAAAGAAGGTTTACCCGTGGCTTCAGCAATGCCATATCGTCCTAATTTGCGACGTAGATCTCAAAGCGCTGAACGCAATTTTGGTGGTAGATATAATCGTAGTTTTGGACAGAACCAATGGGGTCCATCACGAAATGATTCTTCTTCAAGGAACTGGAGGAAATTTAACGGTCCTCAACATTTTAGTCCCAACAATTTTGAAAATTTTCGAAAGGGTAACTACAATA
The DNA here is from genome assembly GCA_024509875.1 of Oreohelix idahoensis. Taxonomy (NCBI): domain Eukaryota; kingdom Metazoa; phylum Mollusca; class Gastropoda; order Stylommatophora; family Oreohelicidae; genus Oreohelix; species Oreohelix idahoensis. The sequence continues at coordinate 82,342 of JAMPIV010002742.1, read as the reverse complement.
GAGGTTATCAATCTTATGGTAATTTTTCTCAGAGACAGCAAAACCCATCAAATGGATATTTTGATCAAAGGGGAAATGACAAACGCAACTATGCTAACTGGGGTTCAAATCAGAACAATAATTTCAATAGAGGTAATAACAATGCTTCCAATAGAGATAATAGTCGCGATAGATCGCGATACGACGGTAGATCTCCAAATAATAATAGATCGTATCGTCATGCTAACTCTGCTCAACAAGAGCCCCAAGGTGTTAATGATCAAGGTAACAATAATAATAGCGCCTCTAACACCATTGCTTGCTCTGCTTTCGATTTCGAGAGAGCATCTCAGTGCCCAGAGTGCACAACTTTGTTTCAACCTACAGCTATAACTACCTTGAGTTGCGGTCATCCTCTTCCCCCTCTTCCTGCCGCAGCTGCACATGACGGAAGAGGGTCTCTTACTTTACATAAGGGGTTTGTGAATAATAATCCAGTCTCACCAAGTACATTTTGCTAACGCAATACATTCTGCTAATAAGGTGCAATCTTGCAGTATTGATGATACGACTGTTCATCATACTAATGTTAGTGCTTCTTTTAGCCCAGTTCGACATACCTCAGTACGTCGCAAATCTAACTTTGATTCTTCTTTAACTACTATTGTAGAAGAAGATCCTTCGATTTTGTCTGACACAGACACTAACTTTAGTGCTACGACTGAGTCTATATCCAGTCACGTTAATGGCAACTTCTTTAATGCAATGGCTAGTGTTTTCTTTGCTACATGTACGAACTTAATTGTTAGTACATATCTATACCTTATGAGTTTCTTTACTTTTCTTACTGGGCCGGTTAGCTCAGTATCTTCGTCTTTTACGACTTTTTGTCGTACTTACTGCTTTTCTTTTAAACTTCGACTTAGGTCCAAGTTTACAAATGTCTGGTTTTGCATCTTTATTGTATGCTTCTTGTTTTTCTCTTTGCCCAGTACACAGTCTATGACGTCAGTTCAGCCTTTAGGATGTAAATATCAGACAAACATAAAGGTATGTTTTCAGGCACTCGTAAGAAATAAAGAAGTAGAACACTTAGACAACAGAAAACTACTTCCCTTCCTTATGTGTTATTAATGTTTATACAGCCTTTAGGATGTACGCATGTATCAACTGCATTTCCTTTGTCTTGCGCAAAATCTCGGATTGTCAGCAATCATGACGCTCTTAGTCATTACCATCCTCTAGATTTGCCTTTTGACGTGGGTATCATGTGTATACTCGCGACTTTTCTTTACATAAATTACATTCTGCTATTTTTCTAAGATACTTTTATGACCCTGTTTAATTCACGATCCTAAATTAGTTTGTACTATTTTCTCTGTTACCCTTTCTAGAGTAACGGAGGAAGGTTTGATTATCACCATACAGGGGTCGGAAGTTTATACGGCCACATTCGATATATTAAAATTAATTATTGTTTATCATTACATTTTTTCCTTTATCAAACAGAGATTTCATTTGTTTTTTTTTTCTCAGTGTATGCTTTTCCATGAGAGTCAGTACGGCTATATTGTTGGTTTCAACCGTCTACTGATGATATTCCACAAGATTTGCTGGTCCAGTTTAACTTATCGGCAGTGTGACTCTACACTAGATCTTGGTGTCTTCTTACCATGGGACATCTTAAGCCTACGGGACTCATCTTATATATGGAGCTTATTTGTTATGGCAGATAATATTGAATATTGTATATTGTTATAGCACAGTCTATTAGAGAGTATTGTATTAATATATGATGTGGTTTTTTGTGAGGGTATGTTGAATCGTCTGTATGCACCATTGCACTATTGTACTATTCGTGTGCTACTGTGTTTGGAAATGATGAACATTTGATTATTGTAATGATGCCACTAATTTTTTATGTAACTCCTCATTGCGATATATTTCAGTACTGTAGTTTTCAAGCATATGAAGACAGGTGAAAATATAATTTTTTTCTGTCATTGTAATGTTTTTCTTTGCCCAGCGCTTCATTGTGCGCTAGGGGTAACTAGGTAGCATGATACTGGTACTTTGGAAAATATTTTTTCCGAGGTTATCAGGAATTTTTTTTTCTTTTCCTCACCCGACGCTTGATTATGCGTCAGCAATAGCTATACATAACACTGATGTTTATTTTGATATCCATTTTGAGCTCATCATTTGTGCTCCACGGATTTATTAACTTGTTTATCATGCACACTATGTTTTTTTTAGATGATGCCTACTTGTTTATCTTGAATTTGTGTATGCATTGTTTTTTGGGATGTATACTTATGTACTATAATGTAGTTCATTTTTGCAATACACTCTTTCATGTAATTGTTTACAATGACATATTGCTGTTTTCTTTATTCTTATGGCATTATTTTCGTTCATTTCTGCTTTTTCCTCTCATATGTCATATGGTCTTTGTTCGATGTTCTCTTTTCACTTATGGTGTCATGGCGAATTTATACTTTCTGTAACTGTCTTTTTCTCTTGTTGAGGAGATCACTGGCCCAAGACAGTATACATGTTGTTAGGTGTGTAGTGCGAGCGTATGATGAACTGAGTGTGGGTGCGAATGAAGGCGCGAATGTGTTTAGGCTCGTATATATGTAGACCCTGCAACCCATACACTCACATGCAGTAGTCAAGGATGCTTGGACACTGCAGGCACGTTTCAAAACATTTATTGACGAGAACACACATGGTATCAACAGGAACAGTCAGTGTAACAAGGTCATGCTGACCGGAAATCGATAGGTATACATTAGGCATTCAACAAGCTGGTAAACATTTGAATATTCGTGCATGGTCAATACAATGTTCTTCAATAATGACAGTTCGTGGCGTCGCCCTGGTATCACTGACTAAACGCGTCAGATACCTTAATCACTTTGACACATAGGTGTAACTTGGCATTCCCCGCCAATTGCACTGTATTAGGCTGTAGTACATTAGCCGAAAACACAGTCCTCGTTCTGACGTCAGCTGTGTACTTCTGATAAGCAGGTTACCATCAACCCTGCAGTAATGCTTATGTGGACATAAATATGCCGCCAATCTGCGGCTCCCACAATATATCTTCGTCACTGGATTTCTGGATGGTATGAAGACTAATAGTCTTGGATGGCTACCTTGAGCACAACATATAAGTTCTGAAATGGAGGATCGGTGAGCTGCAGTTCACAGACTAGGCAATCTTCTAACATATTCTGCCACCGAAAGCATAGTAATGGAAAAAGTCGGTATTACCTGTTGTGGTAAAGTGGGATGTTATAAATATTTATAGGGGACTTAGTGTACTGACTGAGATCAGCTGTGAAGGTATCTGTATCTAATAGGTGTAGTGTTTTACAGATCACCTTACTTGCTACCACATTATGCCTCAGTCAGAATTATTCTGGAATATTGTGATGACTACGTTAAATGTCTAGGGTATGTATATGATGAAGTGTAAGTCACAACAACAACAATTTAATTTATTCCACCACACTTGACAACACTGTGACACTCACACACATGTAACATTCTATAAGACTATCTTAAATGAGTCACTGGTAAATTTTCAAATATCAATATGTATTAAGTACTTTCATTAATATTTATGTCCTGATTCACTTACAAAGGGAACCAGGAATCACAATCAATTTTAATTACAATTTATATGTACAGGATTTATCAATATGAACTTTGTAGTGACATATGTTATTAATATTATCATATGTGTGTCAGTTGTGTAGTAGTAATATGAGGTAATACTGGTTTTTTTTTTCAAGCTATGTTGGTATTTGTCATCATGACTTCAAGTGTTTGTTTATCTTGTAAATGGTAGGGGGAAAAGTTCACAGTTCCTATCAATTTAAACACTGTATTTTCCCTCTGGTTTATTATAAAGTCAGATTTTGAGGGGGGGGGGGCATAATGTTGAGCTCCTCTGGCCACATAGGCTTATCTTTCGTGATGGCGGCAGGAAAGGACTCCTCTGCTCGATAGCCTCCCTGTGTTCTGGAGACACCTCACTGGTCACAATCTGGACCCAGGAGTATGCTGTCAGCCTCTAGGTTCAGCAAAGTTCCGACCAGGTGCTGCTCAATAGCTTTAGGACCACGGTCCCTGAAACAAGAAGGTTGTACCTCCTACTTCATAACTAGTTTATAATCCATTTACAGACTGAACACATTACATAACAAACACTGAGTTCAGAGCGGTAGGCCAACTGTCAGCTTCATCTGAAATAATTTACACCAGTATATTCCTCCCTAATGGTTACTACGCCTCTGCAATTCCAGCATGATTTCTTTCTAGTCAATAAGATAGGTGTCAGTGTACTGTTTGGCAATTCCATGCAGTTTTACTTTACTCCGACACCTTCTGTTCAGGTTGGAGCACTATATAGGCCTAGCCTCCTGTTCGCTACTGAACCACACATATATACAGACATAAATTATCAATTTACATTCAATTTTCATTAGAAAGATATTGAATATATCAAGCTTACCACAATTCATGGAATAATACACAGTTTCGTTGACCTGACGCTCCTAATTGCCTATATTAGCAGGTCTAACCAATCGTGCCCTGTTTACCCAATCGTTTGAAAAAAAGTACTCCTACTCCCGTTTCCCCTGACAACGAAAGATAGTATTTATAGCCCGACTAATCGTGTTTAGCCTTACATTTATTGCGCTCCAATCAAATCGGATTTAACATGGAGACCCATTTCGCGTACAATGGTGGTGTGAAAATCTGCCACTGAGCGATTCTGATTCTAGTGTTGTCTGACACCCTCACTATTTTTGTGGGCTATAATTTGGTAATTCCTAGACTATTTGCGTAACGTTTAACATATTCTTTGTCAGCAAGTCCCAAGGAACCCAAATATACAAATTTAATGGAGCTAAGTGGCTGCGTTCAAAATATGCAATTTCTCTACCTCCTGTTTACTTCGAATACGATGTGGTGTCTGGGTACTGTAATGTTTTCAAACGTAAACCAGTATAATGTCATATTTCCTAATAAGAATTTTTCATGTTTTTAAAAACTAACTCTCGTATGGGTAGTGTTTTTTTATCACTGTCGATTTTAAAAAAAGCTAGTGCTTGTGGCCTTACACGCGTGATGGTAGTAATTGTGTATCGCGAGACTGTGGTAGTATAGCCTGCGTTCCGGCTTTCAGCCCCTCCCTTTCTTTCTATCTTTAGTCCATCTGTCTTTCGTTTTTTGGTAACGTAGTGTATAAAATGACATGAATGGAATTTTAAATCTAGGTCAGATTGCGTATCTCAAGGTTTTTCTTAGAAATGGAGTACACATTTTATTGTGTTGGGGAAACGCGTGTATGCTGCAGAAGGCTTTTACTATCAACGTGAAACGTTACAATTTGCCGACGAAGGAGAAAACAAGGGGGATTTCGAGTACAGTCATTGTGACAGCACTGTTCTTTACCATTCTTCTTTCCTTTTATTGAAGTTATTTGTTAGGCTTTACATTTACGTTTTAATTTATATATGTGGATTAGAATTTCTCACGACAAATCCTCCCCACTTAAAACAGACGTTATATGTCAGTCTATAATTCTATATACACATAGAGAAATTTCTTATTATTCCTGGGGTTTAGGGTGATTCTCATCACACGGATGGCGGCTTAAAAAATCCGCTCCCAGATTTGTTTTTTCCACTTATATACTCTATGCTAAACTCAAATGGCTGCATCAATAATGACCAACGGAGTAATCTAGAATTCTCATGTCTAGCCTGTGCTAGAAACGACAAAGGTTTGTGATCCGTTTGCAACTTAAATGCCTTCCCATACAGATAAATATTGAATTTCTTTATCGCCCATATTACTGCAAGACATTCTTTTTCGCTAGTTGAGTAATTGGTTTCAGCTTTATTCAACTTTCTGCTAGCATATGCCACTGGGCTTAATTCCCCATCCAATGCATCTGATCTTTGTAGCAGAGTTGCACCTAACCCAATATTACTAGCATCAGTTCTTACAATGAATTCTTGACTTAAGTCAGGTAATTTCAAAATAGGTTTGCTTGTGAGCTTTTCCTTCAATTCCTGGTAAGCCATTTCACATTGTGGTGTCCACGTAATTCGATCTGGATTTCCCTTACGTGTCAAATCAGTTAACGGTGCACATATGGAATTAAAGTTTTTGATATACTTTTGGTAAAAACCACATAATGAGACAAAGGATCTCACGTCTTTCTTGGTTTGTGGTCTCGGGGCTTTCTTTAGTTTCTCTAAATTCTTTGGGTCAGGGGTCATGTTTCCCTGATAAACTGTGTGTCCCAAGAATTCCAATTCTTTACATCCAACGCAACATTTGGTTGGTCGGGCTGTTAAATTCGCTTCCCTAAGTCGATTAAACAGCATGTTCAGAGAGTCAATGTGCTCCTCAAATGTTTCTGTTGCTATAAGGATATCATCCATGAAATTTGTGATGCAGGGATTATTCAGAGGGTCCAATAATTTTCTCATCATTCTAGAGAAGACACTAGGCGCATTCTTCAATCCAAATGGCAATCTATTAAACTCATAGTGACCTTCTGAGGTACTAAAAGCTAGGTATGGTCTAACCTCAGGCTTTACTGGAATCTGATAGTATCCTTTACTCAGATCCACTTTTGAGAAATATTTAGCTTTATTTAGTCTGGCAAACAACTGATTTGTATCCGGCAATGGATCCACCTGTCCTTCTGTAATAGCATTCAGTCTCCTGTAATCTATACAGAGTCTATGTTCTCCAGAGGGCTTCCTTAAGAGTACAACACCGGAACTATACGAAGATTCACTGTGTGAAATAATTCCTTCCTTCAACAAATAGTCTATCTCTTCCTTCAAAGCTTTCTCCTTAGCAAAAGGAATCGAATAGGGTTTCATACATACAGGTGTGGGGTCTATCAGCTTCATATCATATTCCAATAGGTTTGTATGCCCTGGTCGGTCTGTTAACACCTCTGTATGATTATCTAGAACCTGTTGCACTCTGTCTTTCTGAGTTTTCGTTAAATGTGTACTGATTTTCACCTGTGCCGCTGTCTCACAGGGGTGTAATGGATATTCAAATGATGAAAGTGGTTCCTTTTTCATCTCCATGGCGATGGACAAGGTCAACAAGTGTGTCTCTTCCTGATGTTCTCTTTCCAAATATTTCTTCAGGAGATTCACATGATAGATTTTTTCTTTCCCCTTCTTATCTATCTTATAATTGGTTCTAGACACCTTCTCTAGAACTGTATATGGACCCTGCCATCCAATTTGTAACTTATTCTGACTACCGGGGAGAAGAAGCAGTACCTTCTCTCCCACAGCCAAAGCTCTGTATTTAGCTTTCCTGTTATAATAGGCAGCATGTTTCTTCCTGGCTTGTCTTAAATTTTCATTTGCAAGTTTCCAGCCAGTTTTTAAAAGAGTGGTCAGCTCATTCACATATTGGTATGAGGATGTAATATTTTCCTCTGCCTTTTTCATCAGTCCACGTTCTTAACAGCGCTACATATGGACCTTTAATTGTGTGGACCCATTTGTCCATGCACCGGTATGGTCTCTTCCACTGGAAGCGCTATAGTGATGATTTTTCTTCCCAGAATTTTCATGCACAAAACGACCGCTACCAATTCTTCTCTTGGGGCTGTCTCCCCACTTAAAATTATTGATGAGAGATTTCCTCTCTACATCCTCTTCCTCCAGTTTGTTTAAGTCCGATTGAGGGATTTTCGGCTTATCCTGTGGTAAGACATCTTTTTTGCACTCTCTGCATAGTGGCCATTGTAAAACAGTTAAGTGAAGCTTGTCCGTGAAAAGGGGCTTCCCATTCCCTTTGGTCCACTTTATCAAATTTATTTTTCCTTTTATTATCAGGCCTAATTTTGCCCCTTGGCGTGTCCAGGTCCTGATCAATGTTCCCACTTGTGGGTGTTCCCTCATGTGCTATGCTACACCTTTCTACAAAATTCTCAATGTCCCATCTTGCCTTGGGCCAATAATAATTGTGAGCCACCTTTTGGATGATGGTACCTATTTTCTCATGGTCCCCATCTGGTTTCACATGTAGGCTCCTTATTAATTCTGTCCTATATCTTTTAGGAAGTACCAGCTGTCCCTGACCTTTGGATCTAGCTCCGGCCTTCCTATACATCAACTTGTTTTTCATGTAAAAATCTCCCTTGCCTGGAGTTGTATGACAAGTTGACAATTTCCTGAAACAAGGCTTGAGGGTCTTATCCCCAGCCTGTGCCTTCCTCATCTCTTCTGGAGTGGTATCTATCAGGATATTCTCCTCCTGTCTTGAGGTTGACCTGACCTGAAGGGTGGCCATAACTATAGGGTTCCTTCTGCAACGGTCAGTGTCATGATTGTTCATCTTACAATTTTTACACCACCTTTTCCCTTGGTTGGAAGATTTTCTTTCATCATATTTCCTTTCATCGAATTGTGGGATTTTATTTTTATTGTCATACCGTGGCCTATCAAATTGGTGCTTACTTTTGTTTTGATCTCTAGGATCAAATTTATTAAAGTTCTGTGGTGCCCTAAAATTATCCACCTGTTTCTTTTTATTACCTGATACCTCTGCCTGAGCTGCTTGATACCTTTCTGCAACATTTAGCAACTCACCCAGCCTCTCTGCACCTTGTTCCATGAGAAACTTTCTCAGGTCTGGAGCCATGGACTCTCTTAATTGTTCTATAAGGACCATTTCCTTAAGATCTTGGGTTTTCCCCAGAGAAGTCCATTTCTCCAAGTATGTCTCTAACCGTGCAGAGAACTGGTGATAGGTTTCACCTGACAGTAGTTTAGCATTCCTAAATTTTTTCCTATAAAATTCTGCGTTCTTTTCATATCTTAACAAAAGAGCCTGCTTTAGCATGTCATAATTTTCCTGATCACCTCTGCTCATTTTGGCAAAAACTTCATAAGCTGCCCCACGAAGCCCTTGAGATAACTTTAAGCTCCACCTTTCTCTCTCTAACCCATATATGGTAGCCAATAGTTCATATCTATTTAGATAGCTCTCAATATCATCGTCTTTCTCAACAAAATGATCTAAATGAAAGTTCATAGCTGAGGTTGAGGCTCCCTGGCTAGCAGTGGCATCAGAGGTAAAGGGACTGGCACCATTTTCAGGAGCATGGCCTTGAAACTCAAACTCCCTTAGTCGTAACTCATGTTCCCTTTGTAATCTCTTCTCCTCCTTTTCTGCTTCCCTCTCTGCAGCCTGTCTTCTTTCCTCGGCTTCCCTTTCTGCAGCTAATCTCTTGTCTTCTCTTTCTGCCTCCAATTTCTTAGCCTCAGCCTCAATCTGCAACCTCTTAGTCTCAGCCTCTAATTTTCTTTCGGCCTCTTTTTCTAATCTTCTTTCTTCCCGTTCAATATATTTGTCACATTCAGCAGTGATATAAGCAATCATAATTTGCCCGTCCATTCCTAACTCTTTCGCAGTCTGTACAGCAGCAGATCGAAATTTTGCCAAGTCGGCCATTGTCTAACATGCAAATGTAAACAATTCAATCTTTCAATAATTATCTAAGGACACTACAGGCACTGAGAGCTCAACGTTATTTATTTTCACCCAAGGATACTTTTTTAATTTCTATTATTCCCTGAATGAATTACCCCCAATATTTTTAATAGGGAAAGATTCGAAATCCCGATAGCGAGACCCCAATATATGTGGTAAAGTGGGATGTTATAAATATTTATAGGGGACTTAGTGTACTGACTGAGATCAGCTGTGAAGGTATCTGTATCTAATAGGTGTAGTGTTTTACAGATCACCTTACTTGCTACCACATTATGCCTCAGTCAGAATTATTCTGGAATATTGTGATGACTACGTTAAATGTCTAGGGTATGTATATGATGAAGTGTAAGTCACAACAACAACAGACAGATAAACAATTTAATTTATTCCACCACACTTGACAACACTGTGACACTCACACACATGTAACATTCTATAAGACTATCTTAAATGAGTCACTGGTAAATTTTCAAATATCAATATGTATTAAGTACTTTCATTAATATTTATGTCCTGATTCACTTACAAAGGGAACCAGGAATCACAATCAATTTTAATTACAATTTATATGTACAGGATTTATCAATATGAACTTTGTAGTGACATATGTTATTAATATTATCATATGTGTGTCAGTTGTGTAGTAGTAATATGAGGTAATACTGGTTTGTTTTTTTCAAGCTATGTTGGTATTTGTCATCATGACTTCAAGTGTTTGTTTATCTTGTAAATGGTAGGGGGAAAAGTTCACAGTTCCTATCAATTTAAACACTGTATTTTCCCTCTGGTTTATTATAAAGTCAGATTTTGAGGGGGGGGGGGGGGGGGCATAATGTTGAGCTCCTCTGGCCACATAGGCTTATCTTTCGTGATGGCGGCAGGAAAGGACTCCTCTGCTCGATAGCCTCCCTGTGTTCTGGAGACACCTCACTGGTCACAATCTGGACCCAGGAGTATGCTGTCAGCCTCTAGGTTCAGCAAAGTTCCGACCAGGTGCTGCTCAATAGCTTTAGGACCACGGTCCCTGAAACAAGAAGGTTGTACCTCCTACTTCATAACTAGTTTATAATCCATTTACAGACTGAACACATTACATAACAAACACTGAGTTCAGAGCGGTAGGCCAACTGTCAGCTTCATCTGAAATAATTTACACCAGTATATTCCTCCCTAATGGTTACTACGCCTCTGCAATTCCAGCATGATTTCTTTCTAGTCAATAAGATAGGTGTCAGTGTACTGTTTGGCAATTCCATGCAGTTTTACTTTACTCCGACACCTTCTGTTCAGGTTGGAGCACTATATAGGCCTAGCCTCCTGTTCGCTACTGAACCACACATATATACAGACATAAATTATCAATTTACATTCAATTTTCATTAGAAAGATATTGAATATATCAAGCTTACCACAATTCATGGAATAATACACAGTTTCGTTGACTGGCAATGAATATAGCACAATTTCGATCTGCCGATGTCCCAGGCTTTTATTTAGAAAAATATGCACTGGTGCTCAACGCACTGGTTCTTTAGTAAGTTTATTTGAAAATGTGGTGGTGACCTGACGCTCCTAATTGCCTATATTAGCAGGTCTAACCAATCGTGCCCTGTTTACCCAATCGTTTGAAAAAAAGTACTCCTACTCCCGTTTCCCCTGACAACGAAAGATAGTATTTATAGCCCGACTAATCGTGTTTAGCCTTACATTTATTGCGCTCCAATCAAATCGGATTTAACATGGAGACCCATTTCGCGTACAATGGTGGTGTGAAAATCTGCCACTGAGCGATTCTGATTCTAGTGTTGTCTGACACCCTCACTATTTTTTTTTGGCTATAATTTGGTAATTCCTAGACTATTTGCGTAACGTTTTACATATTCTTTGTCAGCAAGTCCCAAGGAACCCAAATATACAAATTTAATGGAGCTAAGTGGCTGCGTTCAAAATATGCAATTTCTCTACCTCCTGTTTACTTCGAATACGATGTGGTGTCTGGGTACTGTAATGTTTTCAAACGTAAACCAGTATAATGTCATATTTCCTAATAAGAATTTTTCATGTTTTTAAAAACTAACTCTCGTATGGGTAGTGTTTTTTATCACTGTCGATTTGAAAAAAGCTAGTGCTTGTGGCCTTACACGCGTGATGGTAGTAATTGTGTATCGCGAGACTGTGGTAGTATTGCCTGCGTTCCGGCTTTCAGCCCCTCCCTTTCTTTCTATCTTTAGTCCATCTGTCTTTCGTTTTTTGGTAACGTAGTGTATAAAATGACATGAATGGAATTTTAAATCTAGGTCAGATTGCGTATCTCAAGGTTTTTCTTAGAAATGGAGTACACATTTTATTGTGTTGGGGAAACGCGTGTATGCTGCAGAAGGCTTTTACTATCAACGTGAAACGTTACAATTTGCCGACGAAGGAGAAAACAAGGGGGATTTCGAGTACAGTCATTGTGACAGCACTGTTCTTTACCATTCTTCTTTCCTTTTATTAAAGTTATTTGTTAGGCTTTACATTTACGTTTTAATTTATATATGTGGATTAGAATTTCTCACGACAAATCCTCCCCACTTAAAACAGACGTTATATGTCAGTCTATAATTCTATATACACATAGAGAAATTTCTTATTATTCCTGGGGTTTAGGGTGATTCTCATCACACGGATGGCGGCTTAAAAAATCCGCTCCCAGATTTGTTTTTCCACTTATATACTCTATGCTAAACTCAAATGGCTGCATCAATAATGACCAACGGAGTAATCTAGAATTCTCATGTCTAGCCTGTGCTAGAAACGACAAAGGTTTGTGATCCGTTTGCAACTTAAATGCCTTCCCATACAGATAAATATTGAATTTCTTTATCGCCCATATTACTGCAAGACATTCCTTTTCGCTAGTTGAGTAATTGGTTTCAGCTTTATTCAACTTTCTGCTAGCATATGCCACTGGGCTTAATTCCCCATCCAATGCATCTGATCTCTGTAGCAGAGTTGCACCTAACCCAATATTACTAGCATCAGTTCTTACAATGAATTCTTGACTTAAGTCAGGTAATTTCAAAATAGGTTTGCTTGTGAGCTTTTCCTTCAATTCCTGGTAAGCCATTTCACATTGTGGTGTCCACGTAATTCGATCTGGATTTCCCTTACGTGTCAAATCAGTTAACGGTGCACATATGGAATTAAAGTTTTTGATATACTTTTGGTAAAAACCACATAATGAGACAAAGGATCTCACGTCTTTCTTGGTTTGTGGTCTCGGGGCTTTCTTTAGTTTCTCTAAATTCTTTGGGTCAGGGGTCATGTTTCCCTGATAAACTGTGTGTCCCAAGAATTCCAATTCTTTACATCCAACGCAACATTTGGTTGGTCGGGCTGTTAAATTCGCTTCCCTAAGTCGATTAAACAGCATGTTCAGAGAGTCAATGTGCTCCTCAAATGTTTCTGTTGCTATAAGGATATCATCCATGAAATTTGTGATGCATGGGTTATTCAGAGGGTCCAATAATTTTCTCATCATTCTAGAGAAAACACTAGGCGCATTCTTCAATCCAAATGGCAATCTATTAAACTCATAGTGACCTTCTGAGGTACTAAAAGCTAGGTATGGTCTAACCTCAGGCTTTACTGGAATCTGATAGTATCCTTTACTCAGATCCACTTTTGAGAAATATTTAGCTTTATTTAGTCTGGCAAACAACTGATTTGTATCCGGCAATGGATCCACCTGTCCTTCTGTAATAGCATTCAGTCTCCTGTAATCTATACAGAGTCTATGTTCTCCAGAGGGCTTCCTTAGGAGTACAACACCGGAACTATACGAAGATTCACTGTGTGAAATAATTCCTTCCTTCAACAAATAGTCTATCTCTTCCTTCAAAGCTTTCTCCTTAGCAAAAGGAATCGAATAGGGTTTCATACATACAGGTGTGGGGTCTATCAGCTTCATATCATATTCCAATAGGTTTGTATGCCCTGGTCGGTCTGTTAACACCTCTGTATGATTATCTAGAACCTGTTGCACTCTGTCTTTCTGAGTTTTCGTTAAATGTGTACTGATTTTCACCTGTGCCGCTGTCTCACAGGGGTGTAATGGATATTCAAATGATGAAAGTGGTTCCTTTTTCATCTCCATGGCGATGGACAAGGTCAACAAGTGTGTCTCTTCCTGATGTTCTCTTTCCAAATATTTCTTCAGGAGATTCACATGATAGATTTTTTCTTTCCCCTTCTTATCTATCTTATAATTGGTTCTAGACACCTTCTCTAGAACTGTATATGGACCTTGCCATCCAATTTGTAACTTATTCTGACTACCGGGGAGAAGAAGCAGTACCTTCTCTCCCACAGCCAAAGCTCTGTCTTTCGCCTTCCTGTTATAATAGGCAGCATGTTTCTTCCTGGCTTGTTTCAAATTTTCATTTGCAAGTTTCCAGCCAGTTTTTAAACGAGTGGTCAGCTCATTCACATATTGGTATGAAGATGTAATGTTTTCCTCTGCCTTTTCATCAGTCCACGTTCTTAACAGCGCTACATATGGACCTTTAATTGTGTGGACCCATTTGTCCATGCACCGGTATGGTCTCTTCCACTGGAAGCGCTATAGTGATGATTTTTCTTCCCAGAATTTTCATGCACAAAACGACCGCTACCAATTCTTCTCTTGGGGCTGTCTCCCCACTTAAAATTCTTGATGAGAGATTTCCTCTCTACATCCTCTTCCTCCAGTTTGTTTAAGTCCGATTGAGGGATTTTCGGCTTATCCTGTGGTAAGACATCTTTTTGCACTCTCTGCATAGTGGCCATTGTAAAACAGTTAAGTGAAGCTTGTCCGTGAAAAGGGGCTTCCCATTCCCTTTGGTCCACTTTATCAAATTTATTTTTCCTTTTATTATCAGGCCTAATTTTGCCCCTTGGCGTGTCCAGGTCCTGATCAATGTTCCCACTTGTGGGTGTTCCCTCATGTGCTATGCTACACCTTTCTACAAAATTCTCAATGTCCCATCTTGCCTTGGGCCAATAATAATTGTGAGCCACCTTTTGGATGATGGTACCTATTTTCTCATGGTCCCCATCTGGTTTCACATGTAGGCTCCTTATTAATTCTGCCCTATATCTTTTAGGAAGTACCAGCTGTCCCTGACCTTTGGATCTAGCTCCAGTCTTCCTATACATCAACTTGTTTTTCATGTAAAAATCTCCCTTGCCTGGAGTTGTATGACAAGTTGACAATTTCCTGAAACAAGGCTTGAGGGTCTTATCCCCAGCCTGTGCCTTCCTCATCTCTTCTGGAGTGGTATCTAACATAATATCCTCCTCCTGTCTTGAGGTCGACCTGACCTGAAGGGTGGCCATAACTATAGGGTTCCTTCTGCAACGGTCAGTGTCATGATTGTTCATCTTACAATTTTTACACCACCTTTTCCCTTGGTTGAAAGATTTTCTTTCATCATATTTCCTTTCATCGAATTGTGGGGTTTTATTTTTATTGTCATACCGTGGCCTATCAAATTGGTGCTTACTTTTGTTTTGATCTCTAGGATCAAATTTATTAAAGTTCTGTGGTGCCCTAAAATTATCCACCTGTTTCTTTTTATTACCTGATACCTCTGCCTGAGCTGCTTGATACCTTTCTGCAACATTTAGCAACTCACCCAGCCTCTCTGCACCTTGTTCCATGAGAAACTTTCTCAGGTCTGGAGCCATGGACTCTCTTAATTGTTCTATAAGGACCATTTCCTTAAGATCTTGGGTTTTCCCCAGAGAAGTCCATTTCTCCAAGTATGTCTCTAACCGTGCAGAGAACTGGTGATAGGTTTCACCTGACAGTAGTTTAGCATTCCTAAATTTTTTCCTATAAAATTCTGCGTTCTTTTCATATCTTAACAAAAGAGCCTGCTTTAGCATGTCATAATTTTCCTGATCACCTCTGCTCATTTTGGCAAAAACTTCATAAGCTGCCCACGAAGCCCTTGAGATAACTTTAAGCTCCACCTTTCTCTCTCTAACCCATATGTGGTAGCCAATAGTTCATATCTATTTAGATAGCTCTCAATATCATCGTCTTTCTCAACAAAATGATCTAAATGAAAGTTCATAGCTGAGGTTGAGGCTCCCTGGCTAGCAGTGGCATCAGAGGTAAAGGGACTGGCACCATTTTCAGGAGCATGGCCTTGAAACTCAAACTCCCTTAGTCGTAACTCATGTTCCCTTTGTAATCTCTTCTCCTCCTTTTCTGCTTCCCTCTCTGCAGCCTAATCGCTTTCCTCGGCTTCCCTTTTTCTGCAGCTAATCTCTTAGTCTTCTCTTTCTGCCTCCAATTTCTTAGCCTCAGCCTCAATCTGCAACCTCTTAGTCTCAGCCTCTAATTTTCTTTCGGCCTCTTTTTCTAATCTTCTTTCTTCCCGTTCAATATATTTGTCACATTCAGCAGTGACATAAGCAATCATAATTTGCCCGTCCATTCCTAACTCTTTCGCAGTCTGTACAGCAGCAGATCGAAATTTTGCCAAGTCGGCCATTGTCTAACATGCAAATGTAAACAATTCAATCTTTCAATAATTATCTAAGGACACTACAGGCACTGAGAGCTCAACGTTATTTATTTTCACCCAAGGATACTTTTTTAATTTCTATTATTCCCTGAATGAATTACCCCCAATATTTTTAATAGGGAAAGATTCAAAATCCCGAGAGCGAGACCCCAATATATGTGGTAAAGTGGGATGTTATAAATATTTATAGGGGACTTAGTGTACTGACTGAGATCAGCTGTGAAGGTATCTGTATCTAATAGGTGTAGTGTTTTACAGATCACCTTACTTGCTACCACATTATGCCTCAGTCAGAATTATTCTGGAATATTGTGATGACTACGTTAAATGTCTAGGGTATGTATATGATGAAGTGTAAGTCACAACAACAACAGACAGATAAACAATTTAATTTATTCCACCACACTTGACAACACTGTGACACTCACACACATGTAACATTCTATAAGACTATCTTAAATGAGTCACTGGTAAATTTTCAAATATCAATATGTATTAAGTACTTTCATTAATATTTATGTCCTGATTCAATTACAAAGTGAACCAGGAATCACAATCAATTTTAATTACAATTTATATGTACAGGATTTATCAATAAGACCTTGTAGTGACATATTTTATTAATATTATCATATGTGTGTCAGTTGTGTAGTAGTAATATGAGGTAATACTGGTTTTGTTTTTTCAAGCTATGTTGTTATTTGTCATCATGACTTCAAGTGTTTGTTTATCTTGTAAATGGTAGGGGGAAAAGTTCACAGTTCCTATCAATTTAAACACTGTATTTTCCCTCTGGTTTATTATAAAGTCAGATTTTGAGGGGGGGGGGGCATAATGTTGAGCTCCTCTGGCCACATAGGCTTATCTTTCGTGATGGCGGCAGGAAAGGACTCCTCTGCTCGATAGCCTCCCTGTGTTCTGGAGACACCTCACTGGTCACAATCTGGACCCAGGAGTATGCTGTCAGCCTCTAGGTTCAGCAAAGTTCCGACCAGGTGCTGCTCAATAGCTTTAGGACCACGGTCCCTGAAACAAGAAGGTTGTACCTCCTACTTCATAACTAGTTTATAATCCATTTACAGACTGAACACATTACATAACAAACACTGAGTTCAGAGCGGTAGGCCAACTGTCAGCTTCATCTGAAATAATTTACACCAGTATATTCCTCCCTAATGGTTACTACGCCTCTGCAATTCCAGCATGATTTCTTTCTAGTCAATAAGATAGGTGTCAGTGTACTGTTTGGCAATTCCATGCAGTTTTACTTTACTCCGACACCTTCTGTTCAGGTTGGAGCACTATATAGGCCTAGCCTCCTGTTCGCTACTGAACCACACATATATACAGACATAAATTATCAATTTACATTCAATTTTCATTAGAAAGATATTGAATATATCAAGCTTACCACAATTCATGGAATAATACACAGTTTCGTTGACTGGCAATGAATATAGCACAATTTCGATCTGCCGATGTCCCAGGCTTTTATTTAGAAAAATATGCACTGGTGCTCAACGCACTGGTTCTTTAGTAAGTTTATTTGAAAATGTGGTGGTGACCTGACGCTCCTAATTGCCTATATTAGCAGGTCTAACCAATCGTGCCATGTTTACCCAATCGTTTGAAAAAAAGTACTCCTACTCCCGTTTCCCGTGACAACGAAAGATAGTATTTATAGCCCAACTAATCGTGTTTAGCCTTACATTTATTGCGCTCCAATCAAATCGGATTTAACATGGAGACCCATTTCCCGTACAATGGTGGTGTGAAAATCAGCCACTGAGCGATTCTGATTCTAGTGTTGTCTGACACCCTCACTTTTTTATTTTGGCTATAATTTGGTAATTCCTAGACTATTTGCGTAACGTTTAACATATTCTTTGTCAGCAAGTCCTAAGGAACCCAAATATACAAATTTAATGGAGCTAAGTGGCTGCGTTCAAAATATGCAATTTCTTCTACCTCATGTTTACTTCGAATACGATGTGGTGTCTGGGTACTGTAATGTTTTCAAACGTAAACCAGTATAATGTCATATTTCCTAATAAGAATTTTTCATGTTTTTAAAAACTAACTCTCGTATGGGTAGTGTTTTTTATCACTGTCGATTTGAAGAAAGCTAGTGCTTGTGGCCTTACACGCGTGATGGTAGTAATTGTGTATCGCGAGACTGTGGTAGTATTGCCTGCGTTCCGGCTTTCAGCCCCTCCCTTTCTTTCTATCTTTAGTCCATCTGTCTTTCGTTTTTTTGGTAACGTAGTGTATAAAATGACATGAATGGAATTTTAAATCTAGGTCAGATTGCGTATCTCAAGGTTTTTCTTAGAAATGGAGTACACATTTTATTGTGTTGGGGAAACGCGTGTATGCTGCAGAAGGCTTTTACTATCAACGTGAAACGTTACAATTTGCCGACGAAGGAGAAAACAAGGGGGATTTCGAGTACAGTCATTGTGACAGCACTGTTCTTTACCATTCTTATTTCCTTTTATTGAAGTTATTTGTTAGGCTTTACATTTATGTTTTAATTTATATACGTGGATTAGAATTTCTCACGACACCTGTAACCGAATCCACAGAACATAATAAGGAACTCTGCTGTCATTCCAACGCACAGAGATTCACTGGGGAAAACTGCCATCGCAGTCACTTCGAAGATTCTCCCCGAAAAACACAATGGACCCTTGGTCCCTTCAGAAAACCCAGGACACTTCACGGCTTGCCGGAAGTGTAACTCCACTCCCGCTTAAAAAACCCTGCCTATGGGCATACGCCAGAACTGTCTACCTTTGACCCTAAAGGTCAAACACAATGAATGAATAAACAAGGGAAGACAACCCCTAATCAACCTGACATCGCAGGTAAAGACACAATTATTCTTATGATAAAAACATAAGCAAATAACTTGACAGATGACTCCGTCAAAAATGACAGCAACATATTACTACAACCCCCCTGTAAAAAAAAATGAAATTTTTTTTTTTTAATATGTCCATGAGCAAGATTGCACAAGTATCACTTATGTGCTCATGAAAAAAAATGAACCTAATATCAGGTACAATAGACGCATAAACAAAGCGTCTGAAGAGGATACAAATCATCTCCCAACATAGGAGAAAATATTTCCTTTAAGCCAAACAAACTAAGGGGTACCATTAAAGAAACCTAAGTTGCTGGCAATACCAATCATATATCAAACATTACTAAATACTATAATTATAGCAATATACAAATGTCATGAATTACAATGCTATATTAGCAACATATCACTGATGGATGGACAAAATGAAATTTGTTAAATTATCTAAACATCATCCAAATACATTTGTATTACAACATATTAGGATATTAAGGACAGACCTAAGTCCGAAAGTGTATCAGGAAAAACTAGGACACAAGATTTAACTGGAATCATGTGGGCATCTGGACAATATGTCCGCCATCACATTATCCGAACCACGGATAGCTCGCACCGTGAAATGGAAAGGCTGAAGAGCAATAGCATAACGAGTAGATCTCGAGCTCTTCAAATCCTTACTTTGCATAGCCGTAAGAGCTTTTTGGTCGGTTTCCATAAAGAAATGCGCGCCCAGAAGGAACCTTTGTAGCTTAAGAATGGACCAAACCATAGCCAACAATTCACGGTCTAAAAACCGAGTAATTCCTTTCTGCCGCATTTAGCTTCCTAGAAATATACATTACAGGATGCAGAGTTCCTGAATATTCCTGCATTAGTGCCGCTCCAATCCCAGTGGAAGAGGCATCACTACGAAGAACAAAAGTCTTATCAATCGTTGGTAGTCTTAAGATAGGATGAGATGAGAACAAATTCTTAACCTGATCCAATGAAGATTGGCATTCCTGGGACCAACGCACCATATTAGGAGAACCTTTTTTCAATAACGATGAAAGTGGTGCCATAATGGAGGACAGATTCTCAATGAATCTTCCATAGAATTGTATCAATCCCAAGAGACTACGCACTTGCTTTTTTGTCTTCGGAACCGAGATATTTAATATCTTCGAAATGTTTTGGTCCTCTGTCTTCAACAGACCATGACCAACTCGATGACCTAGGAAGGAAATTTCACTAAACCCAACAAAAACTTTAGAGGGTTTTGCAGTCAAACTATGCTCACGTAGAGTAGATAGCAATTCCTTTAGACCCAAATAGTGTTCTTCCCAAGTATCGCTGAAAAGACAGATGTCGTCTAAATATGCGATGACATCTGCACGATCTGATAGAATTCGTCGCATCATGCGCACGAAAGTCGCTGGGGCGTTCATAAGCCCGAAAGGCATAAAATTCCATTGAAACAGACCCCTAGGTGTCGAAAAAGCAGTGAGAGGTTTGGCGTGTTCCGTCAGTGGGACTTGCCAATAACCTTTCGACAAGTCTAGTTTAGTAAAGAATTTAGCTTTAGAAAGTCTAATAAGTAGATCATCTAATAATGGCATAGGTTCAGCATCGAACTTCGTAACTTGATTTAATTTGCGATAGTCAACGCAAAGACGTATGTTATTGTCTTTCTTTCGAACAATAACTATCGACGAAGAATAAGCTGAAGTGGATGGTTCAATTATTTGCAGTTGAATCATTTCATCCAATTCTTTCTCGACTTGTGCTTGAAAATGAATAGGTATTGGGTATGGTCTTACTCTGATCGGATTACGATCAGTAAGTATGATGTCATGTTCTATGACATCTGTGTGTCCAGGAATGTCGGTAAGGACATCCTGATATGATTGTAGCGTAGAGGATACTTGACGTTGCTCCTCAAAAGACAAGTTCGAAGAGATTGTAACGTCCCTCCACGATTCCGTTGAATTCAGTGGAATCGCAGGAAGAGGTAAGTTAACGTCAGAAAAAATAGTTTCCTCATCCTGTATAACGGACAGGGATGAGATGTGACCATGTTGGACTGGAGAGTCGTCCATCGCCTGGAAAATAGGCTGCAAATAGTCTGGACGTTCAATAAACTCTGTTAGCATATTTATATGGAAGGTTTTATGCCTTCCATCCACATCGACAATATAGTCGACATCGGAAATTTTGGAGACTATAGTGTATGGACCTTTCCATGAAATGAGAAGTCTATTCTCTCTTGAGGGAAGTAAGACATATGCTTTGTCTCCAGGACAAAGTTGACGTAGGCGTCTTTTCTTGTTAGCAAATCGCCTAGCTTTTTCTTTCGCAAATTCGGAAGATGAAGTTGCTAACCTGCACGATTCGATAATCTTTTCTCTAAGAGCAATGACATATTCATATGACGATTGTGTATCATCGTCAATATTATCAGAAGTTATCAAATCGTGTAACAAGGACATCGGACCGCGCGGTTGCGCACCAAAGACAAGTTCGAAAGGAGAAAACCCTGTATGCTCGTTGGGAACTTCTCTATAGGCAAAGAGGACTGCAGGTAAAACCCTGTCCCAATCTTCAGGATGATCCTCCGTTATCTTGCCAAGTAAGTTCTTTAGTGTCCTGTTAAGACGTTCTACCAATCCATTGGACATTGGATGATAAATACTACTGAGAGACCTTTTAATGTCTAGCGTAGCCATTACCTGAGACATAACGTCCGAAATTAACTGAGTGCCGTGGTCCGACAGTATTTCTCCGGGGAATCCCAGACGAGAAAATATGAGCCAAAGAGCATCAGCGATATCGACAGTTGATATGCTCTTCAGAGGAATAGCCTCTGGCCAACGCGTGCACATGTCCACGCAAGTGAGGATAAATTGGTGTCCTCTGGCTGACTTAATCTTGAACGGACCAATGATGTCTATAGCCATTTTCTGAAACGGCCGAATCGGAATATCTGCAGCCTGAATAGGAGCAGCATGTCTCGGACCTCTAGACTTGACCTCTTGACAAATTTTGCAAGATCGGCAATAAATTCGGATGTCTTTATTCACGAATGGCCAAAAGAAGGACGCAAGGACTCTAGTTTTAGTTCTGGAAAACCCCATGTGTCCAGCACACTGAGAATCGTGTGCATGCTGAAGAATTAAGGCTCTCATACACTTAGGCACAAGAATTTGCGAGTGCATAGACTTGTCCGAGTGTTGTACCATCCGTACCAATATACCATTCTTCATAGTAATATACGATTTGTGATTAGTATTTTGATTGGGATCCCCTTTCTTTGCAAGAAGGAAGAATTTCTTCAAAGAAGGATCCTCTTCTTGACGTTTAACAAACGAGTCATGGGAAATCACCAAGTGCTCGTCTTGGCTATCAACTTCATTACTATTATCCGATGAAGTTGGGGGATTAAGAGCTTGAGCTCTTGTCACCACTGCATTGACCGTTTGAATGTTTTTTTCCTCCCAACTAGAAATTTGTTGCGGGGTGCATTCCTTAACCCCATGAATACGACCGATTATAAGATCCGCAATAGGATTAGGAAGAAGACATGCATGGACATCTCCTGTGAAGAAGGGAGTGTCAATCCTAATAATAGCAGTAGGATAACTTTCCATAGTACCACCAAATGTAACACATTTGATTGTTTTTCCAGTGGCACAGCAAGGATCTATCAGAGACTCCCTAACCCCGACGGTAGTACATCCCGAATCGAAAAGTACTGAGACTAGCCTATCATTTATTAGACCTTTATGTAAGATGAGAGATCCTCTCCCATCATGCGCAACTGTAGCAGGTAGAGCAGGAAGAGGGTGACCACAACTTAGAGTAGATACAGTCGATGAGTCGAACAATGTTAAGCATTGGGGGCATTCAGTTGCTCTCCCAAAATCGAAAGCACAACCAGTGATAGCCCTAGAGTTACCACTATCATTTACTGTATTACAGGCTCCATCAAACTCTTGTTGTGCAGAGTTTGCCTGTTGGAAAGGTCTTTTTTTTTTTGTTAAATCTAGGTCTGCCTCGATTATCATTTCCCCTGTAATTATTTCGACTATCATTTCCCCTGTAATTGTTATCATATTGCCTATTGTAATCATCATTCCGGTTTGAATCCCGGTTTCTAAATTCACCATCGTCATAATCTTGACGTCGAGAATGATTACCTCGAAAGTTCGAATAGTTATTATTTGGATAGCCTTTGCGAAAGTGTCTCAAATTATTACCACTAAAATTACGAGAACTACCATCTTGTCTCCAATTCATAGACGAAGAACCATCATGTGTTGGATTACTCCGCTTCTGAGTGTAATTCTGATTACTTCCCCTATTCCAGTTTTGTTGAGCACCCTGAAATTTTTTTTTTTGAAATTAGGGCCATATGGTGTTGCCGAAGCAGCTGGCAACCCTTCTTTCACTTTAGAATTGCTAACTGTAGCATGGGGATGCGCGGTGGCATACTGACAACAGTATTCCTCCATATATCTTTTAAGTTTTTAGGCTTACGCTCATGAAGGAATGCAAGAAAAGAATCATTAACAGATGACAAAACCTTATCTCGCAATAATAAGTCCATTAGACCTTCATATGTTTTCTCAGTCTGAGACAACTCAACCCATCGTGTAAATGTACGACGTATTTTTGTAACAAAATCAGAGAAATCTACTCCATTTTCTGGCAACATTGTCCTAAAACGAAGACGATAGTCTTCTTCTTTTAGTTGGTATTTTTTTTAGCAATGCTGCTCTGACAACATCATAATTAGTCCTGTCATGTTCGTCTATTGTCATAAGAGTAGTCACTGTGTCACCTGTAAAAAATTCCATCAGTTGTTCAACATATTTTTCCTTTTTTATGTTATGCGTATCGCATAAAAATTGGAATCTATCTAGATAATCTGCTACGTCATCCTTTAAAGGATTGAAATGAGGCAATTTAATCCTATTAACAAACTCCTTTGTCGTACTCGAAGTTGTTTGCTGAGCACCCGTACTCGCCAATTTCAATTTCTCTAACTCCAAAGTTGCGAGTCTTTCATCAAGTTCCATCTTCTGTTTTCTTTCCTCATGTTCCATTTTTCTAATTTCAGCCTCAGCAGCAGCTTGAAGTTTTCTCTCCTCTGCAGCAGCTTGAAGTTTTCTCTCCTCTGCAGCAGCTTGAGCTTGAATTTTTTTCTCCTTTCCATTTCCATCTGGAATTTTCTTTCATCAGCAGCAGCTTGAAGTCTTTTTTCCTCAGCAGCAGCTTCTCTTTGATACTTTTTTTTTTTTTTTCTTCAAGTTCTAATCTTCTATTCTCAGCTTCTAGCTTCTTTAGTTCAGCTTCTGCTCTCCTTTGTTCAGCTTCTGCTTTGAATTTAATTTCCTCTTTTTGTTTCTTTTCTTCTGACTTTAATGCAATGGCGAATTGAGCAGATGAATATTCTTCCAATTCTTTACCAGACTTACCAAGGGTCAACCCTTGCTGGATGAAGAAATCCAAATTAGACATTCTGTCTAAAGAGATCAGTAACCTGAAAAATTCAACAATTACCTTATCCCACTTCAATGGGAGACAAGTCTGAAATGCTAGACTTGTATACTCACTTCACTTTATTTCACTCTCTTAGTCTTAGACAAAGACCTTGTATGGTCCTCTTGTTTATAATGTAACAAAAAATCACTTGAGTACCTGTGGAAAATAATTCCTTTATATCCCACTCACTATGGGCACAAGTCTTTTTTATAAAGAACTTGAATATGTATTTCACCTTGTCTCAATCTTTGTGGATAACAAGTCTTTTATCAAAGAACTTGTATAAATATCTTATATAATAATATTTTATTAACAATCTCTATATGAAGAGTGTACCTTATCAATAATAATAATAATACATGACCAAGTATATGTATGTAGACTGTGTATGACAATAATGTAGTACAATCAAAAATACAAAGACAAAGATACAGAACAATGACCGAAAACGTTCGCAGAAGTCAAATAAACAATACAGCAAAAAGTAAAGAAAATGTTACACAAATGTGTAATGATGACCGCGAAAAATAAACAAGACAAATGGCAACACTGTTATAAACGAAAAGGTGTAAAGAAATAAACGGAAGGAATGAGAGAAGAACAGATACAATCAAAAAAACTAATCGAAAATCAAAGAACGGAAAAATAACGAAAACAACACTAACTCATGTCGTCACAGCTAAAAAAAAAATAGCAACAAAAGTCGCTAGCAAATTTCAATTAAGAAAATTGCAATCCCTACAGAACGCTTACAGTAACCCTCGATTAAGTGGCATATTTACTGTAAGACCCACCAACCGAAAACCCGCAGAAAAACACAAGAAAAATACACAAAAACAGTAGAAGTAACATAAACATATATATAGCAATCAGTATTTCAATGTGTTGCAGAACAAGTTCAGTCACAGCTGAAAAAAAGTAAATTTCTTGCTCCTTGCGAACACAGAAACAAAATGTCAAGCGCGCACTGAATGTCAAATCCACTGTAGCATAAAGTGGTATTCACGAACAAAAGTTACTATGACCTTCTCGACTTAGGACTTGCACATTGAATGTTTACAATTTCCACGTACTGTTTACAAACACTTGACCTCGAACAATGTAACTTGAATGCTCGGACATAGAAAAGTCTGTTGTTGACTGCAACGTGTAACAACCAGCAGTACTGTTCACAATAGGGACTCGCCTTCTATGCAGCTATGGTCCACGTAGCAAACGCCTCGATGCCAACTTCAGTATTTGTCCTGTTGTTGTTCAAGCAGCATTATAACATAAATGCTAGCACTGTTTATCTGGGTCAACAGTTGATGACCTATTTCTGTCCTGTTGTAGCCAAAACTTGCAAGTGTAGAATTAGCGATGTGTGTTACAGCTGTCCAGTGTGTAGCTTAGACCCACAGATCAGAAATGTAATGTGTACTTGTCCTTCTTGTAAATTTCTGGACAACACTGGAGACATCATACATGTAACAGCAACTGTAAATAGCCTGGTGGGGTGTCTGTTTAAGGCTGGAGTGCTGTATAGGATGATTTATATAGCCCCATCAGCTGGTCAACCAGAAATGTAAATTTCTGGATCCATTAATGTCACCAATAATGTTAATTGCTCGCTCTGTTCTTTTTAAACCCACAGATCTGGTCCACCAGAAATGTAACTGTCTTTTTCTCTTGTTGAGGTGATCACTGGCCCAAGACAGTATACATGTTGTTAGGTGTGTAGTGCGAGCGTATGATGAACTGAGTGTGGGTGCGAATGAAGGCGCGAATGTGTTTAGGCTCGTATATATGTAGACCCTGCAACCCATACACTCACATGCAGTAGTCAAGGATGCTTGGACACTGCAGGCACGTTTCAAAACATTTATTGACGAGAACACACATGGTATCAACAGGAACAGTCAGTGTAACAAGGTCATGCTGACCGGAAATCGATAGGTATACATTAGGCATTCAAAAAGGTAAACATTTGAATATTCGTGCATGGTCAATACAATGTTCTTCAATAATGACAGTTCGTGGCGTCGCCCTGGTATCACTGACTAAACGCGTCAGATACCTTAATCACTTTGACACATAGGTGCAACTTGGCATTCCCCGCCAATTGCACTGTATTAGGCTGTAGTACATTAGCCGAAAACACAGTCCTCGTTCTGACGTCAGCTGTGTACTTCTGATAAGCAGGTTACCATCAACCCTGCAGTAATGCTTATGTGGACATAAATATGCCGCCAATCTGCGGCTCCCACAATATATCTTCGTCACTGGATTTCTGGATGGTATGAAGACTAATAGTCTTGGATGGCTACCTTGAGCACAACATATAAGTTCTGAAATGGAGGATCGATGAGCTGCAGTTCACAGACTAGGCAATCTTCTAACATGTTCTGCCACCGAAAGCATAGTAATGGAAAAAGTCGGTATTACCTGTAACCGAATCCACAGAACATAATAAGGAACTCTGCTGTCATTCCAACGCACAGAGATTCACTGGGGAAAACTGCCATCGCAGTCACTTCGAAGATTCTCCCCGAAAAACACAATGGACCCTTGGTCCCTTCAGAAAACCCAGGACACTTCACGGCTTGCCGGAAGTCTAACTCCACTCCCGCTTAAAAAACCCTGCCTATGGGCATACGCCAGAACTGTCTACCTTTGACCCTAAAGGTCAAACACAATGAATGAATAAACAAGGGAAGACAACCCCTAATCAACCTGACATCGCAGGTAAAGACACAATTATTCTTATTATAAAAACATAAGCAAATAACTTGACAGATGACTCCGTCAAAAATGACAGCAACACTTATAATTTTTGTCGATGGATTCATAGAACTTTACATAGGTGAATTCTTGTATGCGGATATTAGAACTATACCGACCTCTTGGTTTTTGTTGATTTAATTTTCAAAAAAAAATGATATTATCATTTTTTTCCCGGGGGGTCGGTGTAGACTGTTAAGACAGATTTTATATTTTGAAGTCAAGGGGAGTTTACACTTTGTAATACTGGTATGTACAGGTCAGACGTTGGTTATCTCCCTTGACTTGTTTAAAAATATTTGATCCAGAATTCTCTCGAACCTTCGAGATTGAGTTCAGTTCACGTTTCGCTGTTAGCCGCGCATGCGTGACTGTTTGAGCGGGACTGATATGTGGTATCTCGTGACAGTTCGCTCTGGGCGTTTGACCGGGCTGGTCAGCCATGTTTTCTAACTGTGTGTTCGGGGAAGATATTTGTGGTGAGATAGAAACGTTGGAGAGTCCCCGAGATATTTCTAAAGCCTAGGATATATGGCTAGTATTTATATTGTATCGCCAGATAAGGTGGAAAGGATATTTACACTGATTAAAAGCCAGGAACTAATACGGCTTATATATTGTATTGCTAGGGAAGGTGAAAAGAATATTTACACGATGTTTTTCCATGATGTGCTTTGAACTGTACCAGTGACAGTGAATTGTTTACAATGTGCCTATGTACTGTATTACCAGGATGTTTACGTTTAATGGGTCGCTTGTACCAGTATAATAAACAGTGTATAGACGTTTCAGCCGTCTCTTCATTCTTCTGACTAGGAGGTTTACCAGAGTTCGTAGTGTTACCTGTTATGTGCATTATGGTGTGTGATTGTTCGTGTTTGTTCCAGAACCACATGCATTCGCGTCCTTTGAAAGCTTCACACACACACCCAATCGGCCACCTATAAGCTCGACCTGCTGATCGCCTATATCAGCGCAGCACATAATAATAATAACATTTACATTCTTCTGGAAGTACCCGGCGTTGCCCGGAGGTCTCACACCCTTCAACACTATAACTTCAACAGTGATTCCAGAAAAGTAACCACGCACCCCTTATCAACACCCCACTCCACTAAATAACTGAGACATATATACTTTTACCTAAAATTTGACTTGGTGACATATTTTGCAAGTTGTGTAAAACTTATGTGCTATTCAACACAGTTCGCGGATAGGCGAAATACTACATTGTTACATGCAAAACCAATGACGATTCCATGCGAAATAGCTAACATGGTAACGGATATGTTCACATGTTGATAAACCTTGTATTGAGAAATAAACATCACATATTGATGTACCTGTATTTTTCTGACAATTGTCACGTTCTAAGCGGAACGCTGCAGTATATTTTCTTGACAATTGTTGTCCATTAATATGAACTTGCATTTGTATGCAGATTTTCTATTTGATGACGAAACTATAAACAGTTTGGTACTTGGTTCGTGTGTTACTGAGATTGTTCATACTCCACCACCCGATAGTTATTTGTATCGGTATTGTTGTCCTCCCTCATAGTAACGAACATTACATACGCTGGAGATTAGAGACATTTTTTGTTAATAAATACTTTGTAAGTGTATTATATGCTCAACATTTATAATTCTAAATTTCAAATTTTACGACGAACACATAGACAGTTCACCACAGCATGTCCAGATTTTTGGTGTTTAAGACACATATACATCCTGGTAAACCACTGACCGCAGTGGCATGATGGTGTCGCCTGTATCATTAGATTGTGTTATGTTTACCACGTTTTATATTGACAGTTACGAAAGCGTACAGCTCCAGTTCATATTTTATTATAAAATTATAGATTAACATTGCCATGTTTGTATATCCCCATGTCATATATATATATATATATATATATATATATATATATATATATATATATATATATATATATATATATATATATATATATATATATATATATATATATATATATATATATATATATATATATATATATATATATATATATATATATATATATATATATTATATATATATATATATATATATATATATATATATATATATATAATATATATATATATATATATACATATATATATATATATATATATATATATATATATATATATATATATATATATATATATATATATATATATATATATATATATATATATATATATATATATATATATATATATATATATATATATATATATATATATAATATATATATATATATATATATATATATATATATATATATATATATATATATATTATATATATATATATATATATATATATATATATATATATATATTATATATATTATACATATATTATATATATATATATATATATATATATATATATATATATATATATATATATATAACATTTTTTGCGTCCCACGGTCTGATGTTTGACCATTAGTTCTATGCTGTTAGGCTGATGTTCATTGCAGCTACTACATTTAAGATTGTTAAATACTTAATGAATATTAGTCACTTCTGTTGAATATTGTCAAAGTATTTTTTTGTTTGTTTTTGTTTGTGTTGTTTGCACAACCGTTGAAAATCGTACGCAATTTTTGTTGTTGTTGAAAATGTTAGCATTAAGTATGTTAACATTATGGTGATGACTAATTCACAGCGTTGTTCATATTGATATTGTTGAAAAGTAGTGTACATCAATGATGTTTAATCGCGAAGTGTATGAACAAATTTTATGTATCCCCCGTTTTAGACATTATAAATATACTGTGATCCCTCGTTTTACGAAAAAAAAGTAATTTTTTTTCTGAAAGCCTCTACCAATAGGTTAGTATTTTATTACAGTCACTAGGATGAGGTAGTTAGTTGATAGTACGCAAATGTCTCTCTCTGGGATACATTTGTATGGCCCGGGACGTATATGACCGCATGGCTTACTACACTAGCATTCATACGTGCTATAATTGTACATATAGAATGACAGTCATAAAAAAAGCAGATAAGGCGTTTTCGCACAAAATGCAGTGTCATTAAAGTTCAGTTGGCAGTCACTGCTCTGAGAGGGCAAATGTATGGCAGTCCCAGATAATAATAATGAATGGGTTATATGCGCGGAAAGTGTGAAATGAATTTTGTGTGATCTTGTTTTTTTTAATCCAATTGTTAAGGTGGAAAAGATCACCAAAGTGAAAAAAGTCGAAATAACAGAAAGTCGTGTGCAAAATGTCGAAAACAGAGAGACGTGTGTAAAATTAGCGAGTCGTGTGTAAAATTAGCGAGACGTGTGAAAAATGGCGGGAAAAAGAAGTAACTGTATATAAGTTGGAGAAATGCGAGAAAGGGCAGAAACATTACTAGGTATTCATTGCGTTGTGTTACTTCGAAGACGATAAAATCACCACCAAAGCAAGACGTCATAGTAGAGGCTCCATTGTGTAGTGATCAGGCAACAACTACAGAACATGATCAGAAGCAGTCAACAAAACAAAACACGAGACCGTCCCACATACCATACACTCTAACGCAGACGGAAATCAGAGCGTGTCACCTGCGCAAACCAAGCAATGCCGGTTGTCACAAAGCACTACAGGAGAGGATTGTAAAGATCACACAGATGTCTGGAGGTGAGGCCTCACTCAGGGCCCTACCAGATGACAAAGTGATCAGCGTCCTAGAGACAATAACAGGCAGGAGAAGCATCTATAAGGTACTGAGGCACGAAAAGTTAGTCGTGCTTTCGCTCAACAACACGGATAAGACAACTTCACCGATGACAGAACTGGAGACCGGACCGAAAGAATTCATGTTGCCTCACCAGATAAAAGTAGTGATGGAGACCAGCAAGACAACAAAGAAATTGGTGCAAAGAGGGGTGGATACAAGATGGTCCGCTAGCGAAGTCCAGGGTTGCCTACAGACTGAAAACACAGGTGCCCAGGTCATACAGGTCGAGAGGTTAAGGACATGGAATGGAAAAGATACCAATCTGGTGGTAGTTACTATTGAAGGAGTGACAAGACCTGAAAGACTAACACTCAAAGAGATATCAAAGAGGACAGAGGCATATATCCCTCCGGTGATGCAGTGCTCCAACTGCCAGCAGTTCTCACACACAAAGAAAACGTGCAGGAGAGATGCAGTCTGTCGATATTGTGCGGGTGACCACCTATATCGCGACTGTCCCAAGGCGAAGGAGGACCACAACTACAAAGCAATAAACTCAAACCGCACCTGTGCAAACTGCCTCGGAAACCACGGGGCTAGATACCGAGGCTGCCCGATGTTCCAGGAAACAAAGAGCATCCTGAAGGAAGCGGTTTCCAAAAACATCCCCTTCAAGGAGGCAAAACACAGAGTGGCTGCGGATGTTGCAGAAAAACAACGCACGATTGACAGACGACAGTTACACTAGCTGACCGCTGAAGTCAAGCAATTGAAAATGAAACTCCAGGTCGAAAACAGAAGCAAGCAGGCTCCCGAAAACGAAAAGGACAGCGGTGAAGACGTAATAGATATACAGAGCGTCAGAGAATTGATGAAAGACATGAAAAGCATTCAGCAGCAGATAGAAGCAGATGTAAAGAGGACTTTCAGAACTGAAGGAAGAAACTCAAAAATCCTCAAGAGAATCGAAACAGAGCGAAGAGCCATTAAGGGAAATGACATCAAACACAAGAGCGACCAAAACAAACGAACAATCAGACGAGGAAGTCATCGAAGAAACACTTGAAAAACTTCTACCAGCAATAATAGAAAAAGCACTACTACAGATACAGGAAAGCAGGAAGACAAGAGAAACAGAAACTAGGAAAGCAAAAACTAACAAAACGACACAAGCCAGATAGGAAGGCAGGAAATGAACACCATGAACACGCCACGACAGACAAGCAACGAAGAGGTAACCAGACAGTCAGCTAGTGGTCCTTTTTAGGACCAGTCCTTTTCAGGACTAACAACCGGCTAGCAACGAAAAAAACTAAACGCAATATATACCCCAATTATAACCAACTTTCAGGTTGAACAGGGTATAACAGCAACATAGTAGACAAACGAACAAACGAACGAAAGGGCAGAGATTTGCTAGGTATTCATTGCGTTGTGTTACGCAAACCAGGTTCGAGTTTCGTCTTAGAGATTAGATAGATCGAAATTGGTGCTAGGCAGTTTGTAGTGTTAGGTGAACTTCGTCTTTGAGGTTATCAAGACCAGTTTATTTTTCTGTTGGATGTATTTTCCTTTTGGATTTTACACTATTTTGTTTATAAGTAAGTAACGATCATATCATTGTGAAAATACCAGTGCTTGTCAAATGACGATCAATAAACATCTGGTTGAATTTACTGCATTGCTGTTTTTGGAACTTTACAGTATTTCCTTTGAATATACGTTGTCATGTTGAGACTGTTTTTCATATCACTAAACCTAAAGGGAAGAATGAACCTGGGAAGAAAAATGAGCAAAAGTCAAGAATCTCCATCTCAGGCGGAAAGCCTGTAGCACTTGAACAACAACTACATATAAAGGATTAACTCTGATTGAAAATAAAATCAATATAACTACTTGCACGTTTAACTGACGCGGGCACATATCAAGTCATTTTGGTGCCGTGTGACCGACGGTCACATATATTCTTCATGAACGTATAGTGGAAAAAAATGGACAATTAACAAAGAATTGGAAGAAAGAAAAGAGACCTTGAGATGTGGATGTCTAGACGATTAGGAATGAGAAGAAATCAAATAAAGAGGTCCTAGAAAACCTAGGAATGCAAAGAGAATTAATGAAAGAGGTCAAAATCAGACAGCTAACATATTTTGGCGAAATGAAAAGACATAACAACGTGCTAACGACCATAATGGAATGTAGAGCTGAAGGCAAACGTGCAAGACGAAGGCAGCGGTATAAATGGGAAGATAACGTCAAGAGATGGACAGGAAAGAGCTATCAAGGCAAAAGACGGAAGACGCCGAAGATCCATTGCTGTTGACCTTCGTGTGCAGATGGCAGCTGGCAATGATGATGATAATAGACAAGTGGTGCCACTGACAGTACGCGGCATTATGGGAGATAACAAAGACTTTGAGCACGTTTGTATTGTCAAGGGAAGTAAAACAAATAATTTGTTAATGAACAAAGGGAAATAAACAAAAAACAAAGTATTATTTTTATATTCTAAAGATTGTAAAAGAAAAAAATTTCATTGCTTTGGTACTAATTAAACATTTTTAAACAAACATAATTCATTACGGAATATATAACAAAAAATTTATTTAAACTTTTGTATGTACATAAAAAAAAAATTTTTTTTTAAGTACTTAAATTTTTTTAGCCAGTCTTATGTTTTAGTGTTAGAACTAGTCTTGCAGCTTACAGTTTCAAACAGTAATTACCGCACCTCCGGGGAATACCATTTGAATTTTTTACAAATGGTAACAAATTTTTGGCTCGGCATTCATAGCCGACGCAATAAAAATTGTTTTCTTCATCTTCTTCTTAGTGCGTCCTGAAAAAGACGTTGTGTCCGTTTACAGCGAAGCTGCGATATTTGCGCCTTTCGGTCGACACATCTGACTTCAGCACCGCATTTTTGGGACCGGGTTGTGTCCGTTTACAGCGAAGCTGCGATATTTGCGCCTTTCGGTCGACACATCTGACTTCAGCACCGCATTTTTGGGACCGGGTTGTGTCCGTTTACAGCGAAGCTGCGATATTTGCGCCTTTCGGTCGACACATCTGACTTCAGCACCGCATTTTTGGGACCGGGTTAGTCTTCCCTCTGTGATCCCTCCTAATATTTGTGTAGGTCAGGCATACCCCTTCAGAACAATCTCCGGATTCACATATTTTATAGTGCCTCTAACCTCACTAATATATTAAGGTAGCCGTGTTGTAGAAACATGAATTTTTCTTATTTATAACTTTACATTTTGCCTATATATGTCAAAATGTTCCTTGGTAAGAGAGAAATCAAACGATATGAATGATTGCATAATTATGCTAATTAGCTATTCAAAATGGCCGCCGCAGTATAAAAAATGCAGGGTTATTTTAAACCCACATAACATAATTATTTCTCAACATATAGAGTTGAAATTCTGCATACAAGTCCACAACTGAGTGCATTATGTCCTAAACCAAAAATATTTGGGATATGGCATGTCCTATGTGTGACCATTTGTAAAAAAAGTAGAATTGGAAATTTATCGAACCTCATTAGTATGCAAAACATCTCTACAAATAAAACAAATTGAGAAAGCAAATCAAAGTTTGGTTCAGGACAAGGTTTAAGATATTAAGAAACACTCTGCAAAGTTTTAGAGCATTCCAACAATCCATTCTTGAGATATCGCGTCTCAAAATGTACCTGTCGTGCTAAAAAGGGAAAGTGAGAAAAA
This sequence comes from Oreohelix idahoensis, assembly GCA_024509875.1. Classification (NCBI taxonomy): domain Eukaryota; kingdom Metazoa; phylum Mollusca; class Gastropoda; order Stylommatophora; family Oreohelicidae; genus Oreohelix; species Oreohelix idahoensis. Next base: position 47,676 of record JAMPIV010002742.1, on the reverse strand, counting down.
GAAGAAAAACGGAGAAAAATGTGTTAACAAAAAGTTATATTGTGCACTTACTTTGATATAAACTGACCGGGACTGCGGGGATTAGGAATTGCTGAAGAAACCGAAATACCGGGACTGCGGGTTCAAAGGGTTAAGGGGCGTTTCTTAATGTTAGTGGAGTTTGGGACTCTTTTAAATACCGGTATGTAAGTTAGGGGCACTACAATTACATAATGTATTAGTGGAGTTAGGGCCACTTCTTAATACATTAATGTAGTTAATTCATTACCCTTTAGCTCCCCGAGGAGCATAGGCCTTCAACAAACACTTGCCAAGTCTTCCTGTCCTGTGCCATTTGCTCAAGTTCTTTCCATGTTTTCCTCATCATTTTCACCTCTGTTTCCAGTTCTCTTCATGTGTTTGTGATCTACCTCTGCCTCTCTTTCCCTGTGGATTCCAGAACAATGACTGCCTTGTAATGCTTTCAACAGGTTTCATCAATGTGTGCCCTTTCCATCGCCAGCGTCTTCTTCTCAACTCTTGTTCCACTGGCACTTGTTTAGTCCTTGTCATCAATTCAGTAGGGAACACATTCATGCTTTAGTGTTAGCTTCCTATAAGATGACCTACTACAACTGTGACTCTATACTCCCTAGAGAACACATTCATGCTTTAGTGTTAGCTTCCTATAAGATGACCTACTACAACTGTGACTTTATACTCCCTAGGGAACATATTCATGCTTTAGTGTTAGCTTCCTATAAGATGACCTACTACCAACGGGCTGATCACCCGTTTGCCAGTCACTTCGATTACGGAAACAACAGCAAATGGATTGATTTGCCGTTGCCCTAAAGACGCCAATAGGCGTGATGGGAAACAATGGCAAAGAAAACCTATCTGCTGTTGCCCTAAGACGCCTCTAGGCGTAATGGCCACTGACTGCTTTGACGGTCGGTGGCTAAGGACGGAAGAAGAAGAAGAAGAGAAGATGACCTACTACAACTGTGACTCTATACTCCCTAGAGAACACATTCATGCTTTAGTGTTAGCTTCCAGTAAGATGACTTACTACAACTGTGACTCTATACTCCCTAGGGAACACATTCATGCTTTAGTGTTAGCTTCCAGTAAGATGACCTACTACAACTGTGACTCTATACTCCCTAGAGAACACATTCATGCTTTAGTGTTAGCTTCCAGTAAGATGACCTACTACAACTGTGACTCTATACTCCCTAGAGAACACATTCATGCTTTAGTGTTAGCTTCCAGTAAGATGACTTACTACAACTGTGACTCTATACTCCCTAGGGAACACATTCATGCTTTAGTGTTAGCTTCCAGTAAGATGACCTACTACAACTGTGACTCTATACTCCCTAGAGAACACATTCATGCTTTAGTGTTAGCTTCCAGTAAGATGACCTACTACAACTGTGACTCTGTACTCCCTAGGGAACACATTCATGCTTTAGTGTTAGCTTCCAGTAAGATGACCTGCTACAACTGTGACTCTATACTCCCTAGAGAACACATTCATGCTTTAGTGTTAGCTTCCAGTAAGATGACTTACTACAACTGTGACTCTATACTCCCTAGGGAACACGTTCATGCTTTAGTGTTAGCTTTCAGTAAGGTGACCTGCTACAACTGTGACTCTATACTCCCTAGAGAACACATTCATGCTTTAGTGTAATTTCCAGTCAGATGACCTACTACAACTGTGACTCTATACTCCCTAGAGAACACATTCATGCTTTAGTGTTAGCTTGCAGTAAGATGACCTACTACAACTGTGACTCTATACTCCCTAGAGAACACATTCATGCTTTAGTGTTAGCTTCCAGTAAGATGACCTACTACAACTGTGACTCTATACTCCCTAGAGAACACATTCATGCTTTAGTGTTAGCTTCCAGTAAGATGACCTACTACAACTGTGACTCTATACTCCCTAGAGAACACATTCATGCTTTAGTGTTAGCTTCCAGTAAGATGACCTACTATAATTGTGACTCTATACTCCCTAGAGAACACATTCATGCTTTAGTGTTAGCTTCCAGTAAGATGACCTACTGCAACTGTTACTCTATACTCCCTAGAAAACACATTCATGCTTTAGTGTTAGCTTCCAGTAAGATGACCTACTACAACTGTGACTCTATACTCCCTAGAGAACACATTCATGCTTTAGTTTTAGCTTCCAGTAAGATGACCTACTACAACTGTGACTCTATACTCCCTAGAGAACACATTCATGCTTTAGTGTTAGCTTCCAGTAAGATGACCTACTGCAACTGTTACTCTATACTCCCTAGAAAACACATTCATGCTTTAGTGTTAGCTTCCAGTAAGATGACCTACTACAACTGTGACTCTATACTCCCTAGAGAACACATTCATGCTTTAGTGTTAGCTTCCAGTAAGATGACCTACTACAACTGTGACTCTATACTCCCTAGAGAACACATTCATGCTTTAGTGTTAGCTTCCTATAAGATGACCTACTAAAACTGTGACTCTATACTCCCTAGGGAACGCATTCATGCTTTAGTGTTAGCTTCCTATAAGATGACCTACTACAACTGTGACTCTATACTCCCTAGAGAATACATTCATGCTTTAGTGTTAGCTTCCTGTAAGATTACCTACTACAGCTGTGACTCTATACTCCCTACTGAGCCACATCTGGTCCCCTTGCATGAAGCCTACACCAAACATTGACATGTTCTTGCAGCAGTGATATCTGTAGCAATTCTGTTTACACTATAGTCCGTTCGGAAATTCGTGCCCACAGAAAGTGTCAATTTTCTCCAAAACTGTTTGTTGTATGGACATGAATTTTTGCATGCAGTCTTAGATTTTCCATTCAGTTATTAATATATTTTTTGCCCTTACAAAACTCATGTCATATTCGAATTTTCTTCTTTACGTTATATAAAAAACTCTTACTGTTGTCTGGGTTAATTTTTAGTAGTTTTACAGGAAAGTTACAAGATCCGTTCAAAAATATTTTTTTTCTTGATGTACTAGTGATGGTACAACGTAGGGATATATCACAGAATCATATAAATCTCAGGAGCTCAGACACATACGTCCACTCGCCATCAAACACACACAAGAAGGCCCTAGCAGACGATCTCCCCCCCCCCGTCTGCCTTGCTTACCACGACATCTGCCGAACTGCACCTCGAGGCAATGACGTTACTTCCTGTGTCACCAAGGACTACGTATAATAAACACACATGAAGCCTTATGATATCGACAGACTTGTTATGAATTTTACTCATAACAGTCATTAGGATTCTCTGATCTCTGAATGTCTTCAACAAACACATACCAAGTCCTCCTGTCACGTGCCATCATCTCAAGTTCTTTCCACGTTCTCCTCATCATTTTCACCTTTGTTTCCAGCTCTCTTCTCCATGTGCTTCTTGGTCTACCTCTGCCTCTCTTGCCCTGAGGGTTCCAGAACAAGGACTGCCTTGTAATACTATAAACAGGTTTCATCAGTGTGTGTCCTATCCATCGCCATCGTCTTCTTCTCATCTCTTGTTCCACTGGCACGTGTCTGGTTCTTGTCATCAGTTCCACGTCGGTAACTTTGTAATACCATTTTAATCCTTCTATTTTACGCAAGCCCCAATTTATGAAAGTCTGTAGCTTTTTGGTTGTTGTTTTTGTTGTTCTCCGTGTTTCAGAGCCATACAATAGGACTGACTTCACATTTGAGTTGAAGATTCTTATTTTCGTGTTGGATCCGATTTCTCTTGATCTCCATGAATTTCCCAATGCAATGAAAACTCCTCTTGCTTTTTGTATTCTTATTTTGATATCACTGTCTGTCCTTCCAACTTTGTCTTTATTGCTGCCAAGATATGTGTTCGGTTCTACATCTTGTATTGGTGTTTCTTCAAGTTCAACCCTGTTATCATTACCTGCATTTATTCTCATTATTTTTGTCTTTTCCCTGTGTATTTTAAGACACAATTGCTATGACCTCTCATCGAGCGTTTTCAATTTGTCCTGCATCTGATTACGGTTATGAGACAGAAGAGCCAAGTCATCAGCAAAATCCAGATCATCCAACTGCTTAGTCAGAGTCCATTGGATTCCATTTCTGTTGTGTGTTGGCGATGTTCTCATAACCCAGTCAATTGCTAGCAAGAAAAGAAATGGAGACAAGAGGCATCCCTGCCGCACGCCGTTTCTTATCCCAAACGGTTCTGTAAGCTGTCCTTCATGAAGAACTCTGCATGTCATGTCTTCATATGTTTTCTTTAATAAATTAATAATCTTCAGGGGAACTCCATAATGCCTCATCAATTTCCAAAGTGATTCTGTTTACACTGTCAAATGCCTTTTCGTAGTCCACAAATCCAATGCATAGTGGTGAATTCTATTCCAGACTTTGTTCAACTATTATTCTCAATTTGGCTATCTGGTCTGTACAGGATCTGGTTTCTAGGACTGCGCTTAGACTATTCAAAATTCTGACTGACAGCTGATGATGGGTTTAAGAAAACAACAGCATATATATTTCATTAGGATTCTCTGATCTCTGAATGCGTTAATTTCGCGGTCCGGTGTTATCCAGAATTCAGAAGCTAAGCATATCAAGGTAAAGGCTTTACGGCCGGACTTCGTGGAGGTTTCAACCGTTATCAAAAGACTTACTGTTTCCTAACAAGTTTTCTCTGTAAGAATGCCCGCTTCTGAAGATCAAAGAGCCCATGGGTTTTTAACTCTCCTGAGTACGAACTTCAAAGGGTCTGTGTTTTTGTCTTCCCCACGTGCCATCCAGTCTGAGAGCTACAGTATTATGATTGACAGATGCTCGCGTGAGGGCGAGGCAAACACAGCCTGATTTGCTTTCCTGTTATGACTGACAGGTCACGCAGTTTGTAAACCTTGCGTTAGCTCGTGTTAAAACAAAGAGGGGTGACAAGAGAGTAAGCTGCAGAAATAAACAGTGGGTATTGATACATGGTTTCTAGCTAGTAAATCAGAGCGCAGATATTAGGTTGCAATAGGCTGTCGGATTACTGTAGACTCTTTTTCCATTACACGTCACACTGAGGAATCCTCGATTTATGGCATGAAAAAGTCTACCAGCTGCTGCTTTTCGAGTGGCCAACTCTTCTTTGATGCCACCCTTTCGGTCTATAATATCTCCGAGGTATTTAAAGTGGTCGACCTGCCCCAGAACCTGTTCTCCCAGCTTAATCTGATGTCTTCTTTCTTCTCGTGATATCACCATGGATTTTGTTTTAGAGCTGCTTATGACCATCCCTCTCTTCTTCAGCTCTTCCTTCCAAACTTGCAGGTTGGATTGGAGATGTGCCTCTGATTTAGCAATCAGGGCAACATCATCAGCAATTGCCAGCTCTGAAATACAGACCTGTCTCATCTTCCAGTACCCCACTGAATACTTTCTTGTTCTCTCCTTACATGCCTTGATTACATCGCCCATGAGGAGTATGAAAAGATAAGGTGACAGGATATCACCTTGTCTTACACCTGTGATGGTCCGGAACTCTTCTGACATATGGTTTGCTGTCCTCACATAATTTCTGCAAGACTTGTAGAAGCTCTGTATAGCATGAATCAGAGGTGCTGGAATGTTCTTCCTTGCCAAACAGTCCCAAAGTTTGCTCCAGGGGACCCTGTCAAATGCCTTTTCCAGATCTATGAAACAAAGATGGATCTCACTCTTATACTCAAGGGCCTTTTCACTCAGCTGTCTGAGTGTGAAGATTAGGTCTTGAGTACTTCGGTTTGCTCGGAATCCGCACTGGACTTCATTCAATTGTGGCTCAGCTTGGCGTCGGAGTCTCTGATCTAGGATTCTAAAGTAAATTTTACCAGGGACACTGAGAAGGGATATGACTCTATGGTTTCCACATTGTCGATTGTCACCCTTTTTGAAAATTGGTGTTATGATGGCAATCTCCCAATCCTTTGGTATGGTCTTGTTGCACCACGCTGCCTGTAAGACCCTTAAGAGTAATAGGTCGCCTGATGCTCCCGTGTACTTAACCATTTCTGGTGTTATACCATCATGCCCTGCTGCTTTGCCCATCTTGATTTTCTCCAGTGCTGCCTTCAGTTCTTCCATCTTTATGTTATCTTCACCATCATTGGTTTTCTCTTCTGTGCTAGTGGTTATCATTTCTGATGTTTGACCTTGCTCACCATCCAGGAGTTCTGAGAAATATTCTTTCCATTACTTCCTTCGGGGCAATAAGCAATTTGCTTTGCTTGTCCTTTATAAATTTGAGAGGGCTTTGTTTTTCCTTCCTCATATTCTTTAGGGTCTTATAGAACTTCTGGTTTTCTTGCGCATCTTTTTCTAGCTTTTCTCCAAAGTCTTCACACGACTTCTGTTTTGCTTCTAGCACCTCGATATTAAAGATGCATTTGGCAGCATTGACCACGAATTTATGCTCAGGGAACTAAGCGAATCAGGTTACACTGACGTCTTTGTCAACATCACCAAAGACAGATACAGTGGTTTTTCCTATCAAGCTAAAAACGCCAGTACTATCACAGACCGGATTGAGCGTAAGAAAGGTATTATTCAAGGGTGCCCATGGAGTGTGATTGTATTTGAACAAGGCATCGATAAGTGGCTGCGGTGGATTGAGCAAAGTTAACAATTATATCACGTGCCAAATGTCATTCAAGGGTACGTGGATGACGTAGGTCTATTCAGCACCAACATACACGGCTTACAATCAATAGCACAGAATACGACAGTATTTATGGAGACCAGCGGTATGGAGATTAAGCCACAAAAGTGTGCAGTGTTCAGCTCATTAGGCTAACATTAATTTTAAAGGTCACGAAATCCCCTCTTCTGAACGAGGGCGTTCCTACAATTACATGGGACATGACTTTACAATTGATAACACATCGGACCAGCTCCAATCGAACAGCCTGATATTAGAATTTAAGTAAAATTGTACAAAAGTTATTACTGATTCCGTACGAAGAGTCTATTTAAAGATGCGCAGTTCCGTTCGTCTGGCCGTAGAGTCTATATATATATATATATATATATATATATATATATATATATATATATATATATATATATATATATATATATATATATATATATGGGTGTGAGTGTGTGTGCGTTTCACGGATTGCCTCCTCTGCTTTGCAGTAGTGGTCCAACAGTGGCCAAAACTCAAGAGTATCTAAAGTGGGTCGTCAAAGGTGTCTACCTTTGCACAAGATTACTCTTGGCAGAGATGTAGATAGAAGGGTAAAGCCGCTTCTATCTCAAGGTAGTGTTCACAAGATAAATCAGAAGTCTAGAACAATGCTGCATTGGGCCGAGCAATTGTTAACTTATATCTGTCAGTCGTCTTTTGTGAAGAGTTAAGCAATGGTTATAGCCCTTTCAAGCCCCCAGCTGTAAATACAGCGAAATTCCCTTTTACAAGAAGTAGCTACATAGATGTAAATATTTCTAAGTATATAGTTGTACATATATTAAAGACTCTTGCTTATACGTTTGCTTCTTATACTTATAATAACTGAATAAACAATTATTGTTTAGTTTTACAATAACATGTACCAAATTTAATAATGAATCAGTTTTAACAAGTTAAAATAATAATGAAATGATGGTGAAATGTTACATAAAACATGTCCTCATAGAGACTTAATAGGGGAGTTATGAAAGTCCGTTTGCTGGTGCCTTTTATTTTTTACAAGAACTGAACTCTAGGTGAGTCCTGTCGCCGTGGTTTCCGTCACTTGATTTTGGTGATGAGTGCCCTTCTCCACATAACTCGTCCAATGTAGGCGGTCAGTGTTGATGCTCTTCTCTCACACCAGCGGCGTAGTAACGTCAGTACTTCAAACCGTCTGATAGCTTGTAATCACAAACTCTTTAGACAAAATAGAAAGATCAAATGCCTCTGCTAAGTACACTCGTGGCCTGCCAATTAACAGGTCTGGGAGAGAGAAAGGAAATACCAGCAGAATGGAAGGAAGGATATCTGGTTAAGTTGCCTAAGAAGGGAAATTTACAAGAGTGCAAAAATTAAAGAGGAATAATTTTACTATCAGTGCCAGGAGAAGTTTTAACATGATTATCGTTGAGAGATTAAAAGTGTCCATAGACAAGAAACTGAGAGATGAACAAGCAGGCTTTCGACAAAACAGATCATGTACAGACCAGATAGCCATTTTGAGAATAATAGTTGAACAAAGTCTGGAATGGAATTCACCACTATACATCGGATTTGTGGACTACGAAAAGGCATTTGACAGTGTAGACAGAGAATCACTTTGGAAATTGATGAGGCATTATGGAGTTCCCCTGAAGATCATCAATTTAATAAAGAAAAGATATGAAGACATGACAAGCAGAGTTCTTCATGAAGGACAGCTTACTGAACCGTTTGGTATAAGAACAGGAGTGCGACAGGGATGCCTCTTGTCTTCATTTCTTTTCTTACTAGCAATAGACTGGGTTATGAGATCATCGACAACACACAACAGAAATGGAATCCAGTGAACTCTGACTAAGCAGTTGGATGATCTGGATTTTGCTGATGACTTGGCTCTTCTGTCCCATAACCGTAATCAGATGCAGGACAAATTGAAAACACTCGATGAGAGGTCACATCAATTGGGTCTGAAAATACACAGGGAAAAGACAAAAATAATGAGAATAGATGCGGGTGATGATAGCAGGGTTGAACTTGAGGAAACACCAATACAAGATGTAGAGTCGTATACATATCTTGGCAGTGGTGTGGACAAGGTTGGAGGGATTATACATATCTTGGCAGTGGTGTGGACAAGGTTGGAGGGACGGACAGCGATACCAAAATAGGAATACAAGAGGCAAGAGGAGCTTTCGTTGCGTTGGGAAATATTTGGAGATCGGGAGAGATCGGATCCAACACGAAGATAGGAATCTTCGGCTCAGATGTGAGGTCAGTCCTATTGTGTGGCTCTGAGGCATGGAGAGCGGCAGGGACAACATACAAAGAGCTACAGACTTTCGTAAATGAGTGCTTGCGTAGAATAGAGGGATTAAAATGGTATGACAGGGTTACCAACGTGGAACTGATGACGGGAGCTAGACAGGTGCCAGTGGAACAAGAGATGAGAAGAAGACGATGGCGATGGATTGGACACACACTGAGGAGACCTGATGATAGCATTACAAGACAGTCCTTGTTCTGGAACCCCCAGGGCAAGAGAGGCAGAGATAGACCAAGAAGCACATGGAGAAGAGAGCTGGAAACAGAGGTGAAAATAATGAGGAGAACGTGGAAAGAACTTGAGATGATGGCACGTCACGTGACAGGAGGACTTGGCATGTGTTTGTTGAAGGCCTATGCTCCTTAGGGAGTGGAGGGTTATGAATGAATGAATCAACAGGCGCATTGTCTCGCTGTCCACCCACCATTATTAATCTCTCAGAATAATTAAATTCTTGAGTACGTACAGTGTAATTCAGGAAAGAGGAATAGAAATCACTGCTACTCTTCTGGGTATTAAACTGGGAAAATATGTGCCTGAACAGCGCGAACAATGATTTGTGCCTGAACTAACATTAATAAGTTACATATATCACATAAAATGATAAGAAACACTTGATGCAGACGCGATGTAATCATCACTCATCTCTGCTCCATTTGGAGTCTGGGGTTGCTGCTGCTTTCGAGTTTCTGAGCGACTTAGCATAAAACAAACCCAGCGCTTGCTGTAGTGGTTTATGAATATACTATTTTCATATGTTGAGGTTGGCAGCCTCATTTATAACCACTAAGCAAGAAAACATGGGAAATTCAAGTTTGTAAAATAAATGTTTAAACTTACCCCAAATGGGTTATACAATCTCCTCGCACAGTGTAGAATGGACACAAGCAATTTAGGTTATATGCTTTCGAATCACTTGGAAATGTTTAATTGCTCGTATGACGGGTGTTCTGCGAATCATTTGGTCTGGAAATATTTTGATTCCTCTTATGACGGGTGATCTGATTTTTTAGGTATACAGACTTCGTATTTAAAATGCCTGTTTACTTTTTAGTTTCAAAGTTGCCCAAATACTTCCGATCTGTCACTAATAATATAAGAATTCTTAGTCCGATCCTTCTCTTTCTGGCTCTAGGGAGTTGCTAATTTGACGTTGCGATGCAGTCTCACATGTGACTCCAATTTCGCCATATTATACATGAACCTGTTAATTGCTAAATATATTTTTCTTATAAAACATAGAGAGTGATTGCATTGTCACTTCCTATTTTTATATCCTTAGTTGTATCGATCAACACGAGGTTATGCTTGAGGCTAACAACCTCACCCTGTAAAAAGATGCTGAAGAAACTACCACAGCAAAAGCACATGAGTGCATTGCGTTATGAGCAAAATCATAACAGGTTTTATCGCAGTCGACATGGTTTGTATACATACTTCGTTGTTGATATACGTTGCCCGGACTACACCGGAAGTACGTCACATAGTCAGCTAATATTTGGCAGACGATTCTTTGCCGGCTTTGCGTGGCAGATTTGAGCTAATATTCGTCCTCTTTCGATGTCTATTCACTGTGTGTGAAAGACGTGTTTTTGACGAGCTCCAGAAAGTGTACTCTTGTGATAGAGTCTTTGTGAATTTATATCAGCTAGGTCGTCCTACAGTATGGAGTCTATGCTCGATTATATTTAAATGGACAAGCGAATGCTGAATAGAAAGAAGTGAGTGTGGAACTATTTCATTAAAGATTTCAGCAGTATGCATAAGACATCTTGTCCTTAGTCTACGTGACGATAGACTGGTTTCATGGACTGGCTAGTGAATGCCATTGATTAATATATTTTTGATGCAAATATATAAGGAGCTTCGTCCTGTATTAAAAGTGAATATGTGTCCTTCAACGTCAAACTGGCCTTGTCAAGTTTCTGACTGTTGAAGACTGATTACACGTTCTAAGGCTGTTTAAAAAGTGGGACTTAGAGGCCTGTTACAAAATATACCCTAGACAAGCTGGAAGTCAAGAACTAGCTACTTGATGACCTAAAGGAAGAACCCGCAACACATTGGATTCCTGCAAAAGGAACAATAGCACTGGTCACCCTATGCTCCATATAGAGCGAAAATGGAAATGATATTGTTCTGTACCTCATGTAGATTCTTGAGGTCTCAGAGGAGATAAGGAAAGGACTCCCCGGCATGCTGCTAGCAGACGTGTTAACTGTAGAAGTAGTAACGAAAGTGTAAATGAGAGTAGTAACAAAAGTGTAAGTAAAAGTATTAACAGAAGTGTAAGTATAAGTAATTACAAAAGTGTAAGTAAGAGTAGTAACAAAGTGTAAGTAAGAGTAGTAACAGAAGTTTAAGTAAGAGCAGTAACAAAGTGTAAGCAACAGTAGTAATAAACGTGCAAGTAAAATTTTTAAAAAATAAAATTTTGCCTTGTTTTGGCTAGGCACGTCCCGTTCAACCTAGTCGGTTATATTAGGGCGCATGGCCAAAAATAAAAAATACCTTTAGGTCTGGAGAATTCTTATTGTGCAAGTAAAAGTAGTAAAGAAAGTGCAAGTAAAAGTAGTAAAGAAAGTGTAAGCAAAAATAGTAACAAAAATGTAAGTAAAAAGTAGTAACAAAAATGTAAGTAAAAATAGTAACAAAAATGTAAGTAAAAGTAGTAACAAAAATGTAAGTAAAAGTAGTAACAAAAATGTAAGTAAAAGTAGTAACAAAAATGTAAGTAAAAGTAGTAACAAAAATGTAAGTAAAAGTAGTAACAAAAATGTAAGTAAAAGTAGTTACAAAAGTGTAAGTAAAAGTAGTAACAAAAGTGTAAGTAAAAGTAGTAACAAAAGTATATGTAAAAGAAGTTATAAAAGTGTAAGTAAAAGTAGTAACAAAGTGCAAGTAAAAGTAGTAACAAAGTGTAAGTAAGAGTGGTAACAAAAGTATATGTAAAAGAAGTTATAAAAGTGTAAGTAAAAGTAGTAACAAAAGTATATGTAAAAGAAGTTATAAAAGTGTAAGTAAAAGTAGTAACAAAAGTATATGTAAAAGAAGTTATAAAAGTGTAAGTAAAAGTAGTAACAAAGTGTAAGAAAAAGTAGTAACAAAGAGTAAGTAAAAGTAGTAACAAAGTGTAAGTAAGAGTGGTAACAAAAGTGTAAGTAAAAGAAGTTATAAAAGTGTAAGTAAGAGTGGTAACAAAAGTGTAAGTAAAAGTAGTAACAAAAGTGCAAGTAAAAGTAGTAACGATAGTGTAAGTAAAAGTAGTAACGATAGTGTAAGTAAAAATAGTAACGAATGTGTAATTAAATGTAGTAACGAGAGTGTAAGTAAAAGTAGTAACGAAAGTGTAAGTAAAAGTAGTAACGAATGTGTAATTAAATGTAGTAACGAGAGTGTAAGTAAAAGTAGTAACGAAAGTGTAAGTAAAAATAGTACGAGGGAAGGTCAAAAAGTAATGCCTCGTAATTTTTAATTTCATTCAATAGGCAAGAAAACATAAAATTCACATTGAAATGTAGCCCCAAGTCTGACTTCAAAAATTTATTTCTCAATGTAGTCTCCGTTATTTGTTACAGTTTTTGTCCATCTTCTCACAAGGGCATGTATCCCCGCACTGTAAAAATGTGTGTCCTTTTTCCTAAACCACTGGCGTACGGCGCGTTTAAGGGTCTCGGTGTCCTCAAAGTGATGTCCGCGAAGATCTTCTTTCAGTGGTCCAAACAGATGGAAGTCAGAAGGTGCAAGATCGGGACTGTAAGGGGGATGTGGTAATAATGTCCAGCCAAATTCTGCAATCGCATCAATGGTGCGTTTAGCGGTGTGTGGCGTGGCATTATCGTGCAACAGTAGTGCAGTTCTCTGATCTTTTAATGGGTAAAGTCGCCGAAGACGACCTCTAAGCTTCTTCAAAGTTTCAATGTAACGGTCTGCATTCACCGTGTTTCCCTGTTCCAAGAAGTCGAGAAGAATCACACCCTTCTCATCCCAAAACACGGAGGCCATAACTTTCCCTACAGATGGTGAACTTTTGAACTTCTTTCTTGTCGGCGATGTTGTGTGATGCCATTCCATTGACTGCCTCTTGGATTCTGGTTCAAAAAAATGAACCCAAGTCTCATCACCTGTCACAATATTCGATAAAAACTCTTCTCCTTCAGTTTCGTAACGGTGCAGGAAGTTGATGGCTATGGTTTTCCTTGTTTCTTTATGTCTGTCTGTCAACATTCTGGGTACCCACCGTGCACAAACTTTTGAATAACCCAGGTCTTTAATGATGTTCTGGACACTGCCTTTACTAATGGACAACATGGAAGAAAGTTCATCCAGTGTTACCCGACGGTCACCACGAATGATGCCATCAACTCGATGAATGTTGTGTGGAGTCACTGCGGTAGACGGACGGCCAGTCCGCTTTGCGTCAGCCATTGAGGATTGACCTACTTCAGCTTCATCACAACGATGTACCCAACGGACAGTGCTAACATCCACAGTTGAATCCCCATAAACATTCTTCAAACGTTCGTGGATGCGAATTGGGGTCTCACCTTCAGCATTGGGGAATTCTATGACATAACGTTGTTTTAACCGAACGTCTTTGGCAGCCATTTTTAAACTGTTACAGTGGTGCCACCTGTTACTGAAATGGTTTGGTAATGCTATACAGTGCAGAAGAGTGTTTGAGGAATCCTGCTAAATTTACAAATTGCACACCGATGCAGTATTTACATACATAAAATATAGGAGGCATTACTTTTTGACCTTCCCTCGTAGTAACATTTACAATTGTATTACTAAATGTACTTTTGCTTAGGCAGCTATTTACAAAAGTTGATAGCTATTGGTATCCAATTTCTTGATTTAACAGGCCAATTAGAAAACAGGTGAAAAAAGGAGACATACCAAAAATAAGTACAATCAATGCATGTTCAATAAAAAGGAAACAAAATATATACCTGTCACAAAAAGTAGGGGATATTGAATTTAAAAGTTATCCAAAGACAATATATTTCAAATTAGTTCAATTATTCCTTCGTACAAGTAAACTTGAGCATCATAACAAGACATTTGCGGTATAAGAAGTGGTATGGTTTTACTCACATGATTTTAGTCGCACTGGCAACCAAGGCGGGGTAGGTACTTCATTTTCACAAACATATTCCAATATTTCTAAAAACGTGTAGGGCCCCCGTTTGCCGCTAAACATGTATTGCAACGACGTCTCATACTGCAAATAAGCCTTCTGATGTTGTCTTGAGGAATTCTCTGCCACTCCTGCTGAAGTGCCTGGGCTTACTGCTGAAGAGTCTGTGGAGCGGCTGGACGTTGTTGGGCGCGTCTATTCAGGAGGTCCCACAAATGCTCAATAGGAGACAGGTCGGGGGGACATCGGCGGCCACGGTAACGTTGGGATATGCTGCATCTGAAGGTGATCTTGGACGACGCGAGCACGGTGAGGACGTGCATTATCATCCTGGAAGATGAAAAGTTGATCTTGGCGGCGTTGTAGTGACTCTTGGGCGGCCAGTCCGAGGCAGACCAGCTATTGTGCGGAAATTTTTATACCTTTCCACAGTCCCTGACAACTGACTGTGAAACATTGAGGTTCCGAGCAACATCCACTTGCCGAGTTTTGCAACATGCCTATGCCTATTCATCTCTGCTGTTCCGTCAAACGTTCCATGACGAAGAAAAGAAATTTTATCTGTTGCAGAGTCTTTTTATACCTGTCCATGGTGAGTTGTGTTCATCAAACCCGAGATACATGCATTTTTGTGAAAAAGAATAATGTGTGAACTTTACGGATGGGCCCCACTGTTGTTTATTTGGATTGGCTTTCTGGCATCACGATCAAGGGTTAACATGATATTGCCGCCACTGACAAGTGGAGAAGAGCGTGCTCGATATGTCCATACAACCATTAAAATACGAAATCCACTCTTTTGTAAAATGATACATACCATCTTAAAATATCCCCTACTTTTTGTGACAGGTATATATATATATAAAGGATGCATAAAATCATAGAAGATACAAGAAATTAAGGCAACTAACCCATATTGGCAATGTGCAAGTTAAATAAGTAGTGTTCATCAAACCCGAGATACATGCATTTTTGTGAAAAAGAATAATGTGTGAACTTTACGGATGGGCCCCACCTCTGTTCTTGGGATTGGCTAAATCTCCATGGCTTGAACCATTTCAATAATGATTTTTGCAAATGAGAAAAGAAGAGCGTGCTCGATATGTCCATACAACCATTAAAATACGAAATCCACTCTTTTGTAAAATAAACTTCGATACCCATCTTTTTCTGGGCAAATATCCCCTACTTTTTGTGACAGGTGAGTCAAGTGAAAACCGGAAATATGTTATAACAATAAGAATAATCACGCCATTATATTGTAACTTGCCAATATTGTTGTCCTGGATGTCTCGAGTGTCATGCACGCCGCATCGCGGTGATGACGCATACGGTGACGTCATAATGACGTTTTAAAGATGGCCGCCCCGCTAGTGGAATGCACCAAACAGCAGCAGCGTTCTGTTATTCAATTTTTGATCAGCTAAGGGGTGAAACCAATAGAAATTCATCGGCAAATGAAGCTCAAGTACGGTGATGCATGCATGTCAAGGTCGCAGGTGTATGAATGGTGTACAAAGTTTAAAAACGGCGTGATTTCATCAACTATCCAGGAAAGAACAGGTCATCATTTTTCGGCTACGCACTGGACAGAACAGATTGAGATACCATCTATACCACAAATACAAGATTGGTGCAACAGATCTCTGCACCTGCGGTACCAGCCCGATGACAGTCGAACACCTCCTGCAGTATTGCCCAACCTACAGTAATGAACGGAGTAGCATATGGCAACAACCCACTTCTGTCAACGAAAAATTGTTTGGAGGTGTCGGGAACCTTGAGTTGACTACTGCCTTTATTAGAGTCATAAATGTGGAAGTCTGAAGGCGAACGAGGAAGAAGGAAGAAGAAGAAGAAGATGCATTATTCGAAAAAAGACTCCCTGGATATGGTAAGAACTTCTGGCTAAGTTAATGTACCATCCTGCATAATATCAAGTAAGTGAACGTAGGAGCAGCCTTTTTTGGCCTGGGCGGCATCTGGGGTCCTCTCGGTACGTGCACAAGATTGGCATTGTGTCAGAGCTGTGTGCTTTCTGTGCTTCTCTGTGGTGCGGGGGGCTGGGGGTTGCAGAGACGGGGACGTCGAGATTGTCCTCTTCTCACACGGCATGCCTGGGAGAAGTTCACCGAATCTTTTGGCCGAGTGCCATCATCGGCCGTGGTCTGCTTTCTCGGAGCGGGCAGGGGGACGTGCGCACCATTCGTGGCTGGCGGGCGCTAAGGCTGTGTTGACCGTGTCCTCGGGGGACCCCGGTGCCATCGCGGGAACATCTGTGTTATGGACCCCTGAAGGAAAACGAAAGAGAGGCCGACCAAAAACAACTTGGCGGAGGACTGTAGAGGCTGAGATGCAAAGAATGAACCAGAGTTGGGGCACTGTACGAAGGATGGCCACCGACCGAGAAAAGTGGAATCAATTTATTGTTGCCCTACAAGACGACACTAGGCGTGATGGCCACTGACTGCTATGACGGTCGGCGGCCAAGGATCAAAGAAGAAGAAGAGAAGGGAGACGATGTTAAGCAATTTCTTTTTATTTCCCTGGTGTTTGTGATCTCAAGGAGGATGGGTCTGTGGTCACTTCCGATGTCGTCGAGCACTCCAATTGAGCAATGTGGGTGGATATCTGCTGTTACTAGAGTGAGATCTGGTCTGCTCTTTGTTCCACTAGCGTGGTGGAGCAGTGTCGGTGGTGTGTGAGCATTCTGCAGTAGGATGATTGTGGTAGTGTTAGTGAATTCTTCTATAGCTATTATCGTTGGGTTCCTGTCTGTGTTGCCCCACAGAGGTGAATGACCATTCATGTCACCAGCAATGATCATTCTCATCAAGAATGTGGTCTGGAAAGGCTTCAGAGCAAGGTGTGTTTTTGGCGGGTTGTAAATATTAATGATTTTCAATGGCTTTCCACCACTCCAGACTATCACCTCCTGTAGATGTTTCGTCATTGGTTTCAAGAGCGGAAACCTCAGCCTGTGTGTCATTCTGGATAAGTGTCACTAATCCTTGACATTTTATACACTTGCACTGGTACCACTGTATAGCCTGTGATATGGAAGGAGGATTCTTTCGATAGCATTGCATCTTGGATAACTGCAACATGGATTTTAAGGTCCAGTAGAAGCTTGGTTAGTTCTAATTTTGTGTTTCGGATTCCTGATATGTTGAGTTGGAGGATGTGTAGTGTGTCTGTGTTATATGTATTACTGGTAGTATACTTTTCACTGCCCTCCCCAGGTACCGAAGAGCAGCGCGGGTCTTGATAACCGAGGCGACACCCGAACTCGTATAGAGTCTTGTCTTTGAGGCATGTACATGATTTCGCGGGGGGGGGGGGGGGGACGGGGGGTACGGGGGGGGGGGGGGGGGGGGGGGGGGGGTGTACGGATGCATTTTTCAGTATCCCCGAAGGGAGGCAGTTGAGTGTATCAGTATCCCAGGATCGTCGTCCGGCCAGAAGCATAACATATACATCTGGGTCCGCTTATTCATCATTCTTCAGTCAGATTTGCCAGCCCATTTGCAATGATGGTATATCTGGCATTCCCCGCCACCTAAGAGGCTGTCACAGAGGGACAAAGGTCAATGTCCGCTGGCGTGAGTCTCTTCGTCATCCATGGGGGATAATTGGATAGAAGAAAAACAGTGAAGAATGACGCAAGAGAGCATTTAACCCATGAGGTGGGGGTGGATTGGTGCAGACCAGAGCATGTACCACTCGCCGGTGGGTTCTGCATCTACATCTATAGGATTCCACCTACTCCTCAGCCATTTAGTCTGACCCCTCAACAAGGACCTGTCCGGCTTGGGTGACCCTGCCGGCATAGCTCCCGGGATCATTGGGGCACTCAAGCTTCTCCAACCAACGACAAGGTAGGCTTACGTGTGGAGAGTAAATGTATATAGAATAACACCGTATTTAATGAACAACCATCATAAGAGATGTCATTGTTTTTACCTGATTTTATTGTCTCAGGAAATAGCAGACTATAGTAACACCCTAACAAATACAGGTCTGTATCCTATTATCAGAAATCGTCGGGCACTGGCTGTTGTTTCGGAAAACCAAATTTTTTCATTTTCCAGATATTGGCCAAATCATGTTTGCCAAAAGTAGCCCAAAGTCACCTCAAAATAAAACATTTGATTTTCTGAATATTCCAGGTGCACAGATAAAGTATATGGACCTGTAAGGCCCCTGATTCTAGCCAATAACTGTCTTCATTTCTGGCCAAAAACTAGTCCTAACCAATCTTATCTTGTAAGTACAATATGTTGCATGAAGTAGGCCTATCGAAGAGAAAAAAATATATATATTTGTACAATGTGGCAAAATTACAACCAATAAAGTACTGTAAAGAGGCACACACACACACTCCCACACAAAAAGAAACAAAAACAACTAACCCATTTCCCATACTTCACAGCAAATATAGCAAAAATGTGCATACTAGAAATTTTTACAGACTGCCTTATAACAAACATCAATGCTAAAAAAATACTAATATAGGGAGAATCTATTTGTAAATTCTCCACTTTTGTTACTTCAAGGCTTTACTTTCATGTGCACATGAAGCTCATTCTTCATGTTAAGAAGGAAGCAGTCCACTTTCTTACGGCTTGATATGAGATGAAGAAAGCTGGAATATATTGTTGATATGAGATGAAGAAAGCTGGAATATATTGTTGATATGAGATGAAGAAAGCTGGAATATATTGTTGATATGAGATGAAGAAAGCTGGAATATATTGTTGATATGAGATGAAGAAAGCTGGAATATATTGTTGATATGAGATGAAGAAAGTTGGAATATATTGTTGATATGAGATGAAGAAAGCTGGAATATATTGTTGATATGAGATGAAGAAAGCTGGAATATATTGTTGATATGAGATGAAGAAAGCTGGAATATATTGTTGATATGAGATGAAGAAAGCTGGAATATATTGTTGATATGAGATGAAGAAAGCTGGAATATATTGTTGATATGAGATGAAGAAAGCTGGAATATATTGTTGATATGAGATGAAGAAAGCTGGAATATATTGTTGATATGAGATGAAGAAAGCTGGAATATATTGTTGATATGAGATGAAGAAAGCTGGAATGTATTGTTGATATGAGATGAAGAAAGCTGGAATATATTGTTGATATGAGATGAAGAAAGTTGGAATATATTGTTGATACGAGATGAAGAAAGCTGGAATATATTGTTGATACGAGATGAAGAAAGCTGGAATGTATTGTTGATATGAGATGAAGAAAGCTGGAATGTATTGTTGATATGAGATGAAGAAAGTTGGAATATATTGTTGATATGAGATGAAGAAAGTTGGAATATATTGTTGATATGAGATGAAGAAAGCTGGAATATATTGTTGATACGAGATGAAGAAAGCTGGAATATATTGTTGATACGAGATGAAGAAAGCTGGAATGTATTATTGATATGAGATGAAGAAAGCTGGAATATATTGTTGATATGAGATGAAGAAAGTTGGAATATATTGTTGATATGAGATGAAGAAAGTTGGAATATATTGTTGATATGAGATGAAGAAAGCTGGAATATATTGTTGATACGAGATGAAGAAAGCTGGAATATATTGTTGATATGAGATGAAGAAAGCTGGAATATATTGTTGATATGAGATGAAGAAAGCTGGAATATATTGTTGATATGAGATGAAGAAAGCTGGAATATATTGTTGATATGAGATGAAGAAAGCTGGAATATATTGTTGATATGAGATGAAGAAAGCTGGAATATATTGTTGATATGAGATGAAGAAAGCTGGAATATATTGTTGATATGAGATGAAGAAAGCTGGAATATATTGTTGATATGAGATGAAGAAAGTTGGAATATATTGTTGATATGAGATGAAGAAAGCTGGAATATATTGTTGATATGAGATGAAGAAAGCTGGAATATATTGTTGATATGAGATGAAGAAAGCTGGAATATATTGTTGATATGAGATGAAGAAAGCTGGAATATATTGTTGATACGAGATGAAGAAAGCTGGAATATATTGTTGATATGAGATGAAGAAAGCTGGAATATATTGTTGATATGAGATGAAGAAAGCTGGAATATATTGTTGATATGAGATGAAGAAAGCTGGAATATATTGTTGATATGAGATGAAGAAAGCTGGAATGTATTGTTGATATGAGATGAAGAAAGCTGGAATATATTGTTGATATGAGATGAAGAAAGTTGGAATATATTGTTGATACGAGATGAAGAAAGCTGGAATATATTGTTGATACGAGATGAAGAAAGCTGGAATGTATTGTTGATATGAGATGAAGAAAGCTGGAATGTATTGTTGATATGAGATGAAGAAAGTTGGAATATATTGTTGATATGAGATGAAGAAAGTTGGAATATATTGTTGATATGAGATGAAGAAAGCTGGAATATATTGTTGATACGAGATGAAGAAAGCTGGAATATATTGTTGATACGAGATGAAGAAAGCTGGAATGTATTATTGATATGAGATGAAGAAAGCTGGAATATATTGTTGATATGAGATGAAGAAAGTTGGAATATATTGTTGATATGAGATGAAGAAAGTTGGAATATATTGTTGATATGAGATGAAGAAAGCTGGAATATATTGTTGATACGAGATGAAGAAAGCTGGAATATATTGTTGATATGAGATGAAGAAAGCTGGAATATATTGTTGATATGAGATGAAGAAAGCTGGAATATATTGTTGATATGAGATGAAGAAAGCTGGAATATATTGTTGATATGAGATGAAGAAAGCTAGAATATATTGTTGATACGAGATGAAGAAAGCTATATTGTTGATATGAGATGAAGAAAGCTGGAATTATTGTTGATATGAGATGAAGAAAGCTGGAATATATTGTTGATATGAGATGAAGAAAGCTGGAATATATTGTTGATATGAGATGAAGAAAGCTGGAATATATTGTTGATATGAGATGAAGAAAGCTGGAATATATTGTTGATATGAGATGAAGAAAGTTGGAATATATTGTTGATATGAGATGAAGAAAGCTGGAATATATTGTTGATATGAGATGAAGAAAGCTGGAATATATTGTTGATATGAGATGAAGAAAGCTGGAATACAAGGGGATTGACATAAGTCTTGGGCCTGACCATGAAGGAGTATGAGGAGGAAGATGAAACTTGGCACATTTAAAGTTCATTATATTTGCACTGAATGTGTGAAGTACGCGTTTGTTTCTTCAATGGGTTTTCCCGCTATGGTGCACGGCGCAATGTACCCTATTGACCGGATCTGCTGCTCCAAAGATTTTACAAAACAATGGAAAAGAAGGAGGCCAGAGCTGTGATAAAATTTCTGATGTTTCAGGGAAAAACACCTATAGAAATACACAGGGAGATGGAACCAGTGTTTCGTGATTCTTGTCCTTCATATACTTCGGTAAAAAAACTGGTGTCAACAGTTTAAGTGCGGCCGCTCAAATGTTGCTGATCTGCCAAGATCTTGTAGACCAGCCTCAGAGTGCAACGATGAAAATGCAACAAGAGTGAAGAAAATCATTGACCAGGATCAAAAAATGACAATTGTGGAGATAGCTAGTAGAGTAAAACTAAATGAAAGAACAGTTTATAGAATTTTACACAACAGAATGAACATGAGAAAAGTGTGTGCACGCTGGGTTCCGCGACTGTTGACACGTGAACAGAAGCAAACGAGGGTAAATTGCTGTCAACAGTTGCTCAAAAAGTGTCAGTCAAAAAATTTTTTGGTGACCATGGTGACAGTAGATGAGACTTGGGTACACCATTATGACCCCGAATCCAAAATTGCCAGCATGCAATGGAAAACCCCGGGCTCCCCAACACCTGTCAAGCCGAGAGTGCAGAAATCTGCAGGAAAAGTGATGCTGTTTTTTTGGGACGGCAAAGGTGTCCTTTTGAAAGATTATCTGCCTCGTGGCAACACAGTTAATGGACAGCACTATGCAGATCTTCTCACCAAACTAAGAAAGGTTGTGATCAGGAAACGAGGGATAACGCGCACTCAAAATCTTCCTTTGCTTCAAGACAACGCGCCCTCTCACAAAGCACGGCTTGTGCAGCTAGCAGCCAACGATTTGAATATTGAAATTCTTCCACACCCACCATATTCTACAGATTTGGCTCCATCAGACTTTTTTTCTATTCCCAAATCTTAAAAAACAGCTAAAAGGAAATCATTTTGACAGCGATGAAGAGGTTATACAGGCATGTGATGACTGGTTAGTTTGAAAAATAGGGTGTTCTACTCCCAAGGTCTTTTCAAGGTCAAGCAGAGATGGCAGAAGTGTGTCAATTCAGACGGTGGCTATACTGAAAAGGAATAAACACTATACAAAATTTCAGCTCTCTGTGACATGTCCTTCATGGTCAGGCCCAAGACTTATGTCAATCCCCTTGTATATTGTTGATATGAGATGAAGAAAGCTGGAATATATTGTTGATATGAGATGAAGAAAGCTAGAATATATTGTTGATATGAGATGAAGAAAGCTGGAATATATTGTTGATATGAGATGAAGAAAGCTGGAATATATTGTTGATATGAGATGAAGAAAGCTGGAATATATTGTTGATATGAGATGAAGAAAGCTGGAATATATTGTTGATATGAGATGAAGAAAGCTGGAATATATTGTTGATATGAGATGAAGAAAGCTGGAATATATTGTTGATATGAGATGAAGAAAGCTAGAATATATTGTTGATATGAGATGAAGAAAGCTAGAATATATTGTTGATATGAGATGAAGAAAGCTGGAATATATTGTTGATATGAGATGAAGAAAGCTGGAATATATTGTTGATATGAGATGAAGAAAGCTGGAATATATTGTTGATATGAGATGAAGAAAGCTGGAATATATTGTTGATATGAGATGAAGAAAGCTAGAATATATTGTTGATATGAGATGAAGAAAGCTAGAATATATTGTTGATATGAGATGAAGAAAGCTGGAATATATATTGTTGATATGAGATGAAGAAAGCTGGAATATATTGTTGATATGAGATGAAGAAAGCTGGAATATATTGTTGATATGAGATGAAGAAAGCTGGAATATATTGTTGATATGAGATGAAGAAAGCTGGAATATATTGTTGATATGTGAAGAAAGCTGGAATATATTGATATGAGATGAAGAAAGCTGGAATATATTGTTGATATGAGATGAAGAAAGCTGGAATATATTGTTGATATGAGATGAAGAAAGCTGGAATATATTGTTGATATATTGTTGATATGAGATGAAGAAAGCTGGAATATATTGTTGATATGAGATGAAGAAAGCTAGAATATATTGTTGATATGAGATGAAGAAAGCTGGAATATATTGTTGATATGAGATGAAGAAAGCTGGAATATATTGTTGATATGAGATGAAGAAAGCTGGAATATATTGTTGATATGAGATGAAGAAAGCTGGAATATATTGTTGATATGAGATGAAGAAAGCTGGAATATATTGTTGATATGAGATGAAGAAAGCTGGAATATATTGTTGATATGAGATGAAGAAAGCTGGAATATATTGTTGATATGAGATGAAGAAAGCTGGAATATATTGTTGATATGAGATGAAGAAAAGCTGTAATATATTGTTGATATGAGATGAAGAAAGCTGGAATATATTGTTGATATGAGATGAAGAAAGCTGGAATATATTGTTGATATGAGATGAAGAAAGCTAGAATATATTGTTGATATGAGATGAAGAAAGCTAGAATATATTGTTGATATGAGATGAAGAAAGCTGGAATATATTGTTGATATGAGATGAAGAAAGCTGGAATATATTGTTGATATGAGATGAAGAAAGCTGGAATATATTGTTGATATGAGATGAAGAAAGCTGGAATATATTGCTGATATGAGATGAAGAAAGCTGGAATATATTGTTGATATGAGATGAAGAAAGCTGGAATATATTGTTGATATGAGATGAAGAAAGCTGGAATATATTGTTGATATGAGATGAAGAAAGCTGGAATATATTGTTGATATGAGATGAAGAAAGCTGGAATATATTGTTGATATGAGATGAAGAAAGCTGGAATATATTGTTGATATGAGATGAAGAAAGCTGGAATATATTGTTGATATGAGATGAAGAAAGCTGGAATATATTGTTGATATGAGATGAAGAAAGCTGGAATATATTATAACAACAGGAAAGATTGAAAGAAAAAGAAAGGACAGGGGAAGACAAAGAGAGCAGATACTGGACAGTTTGACATCGTGGCATGGAAAGAAGTCAACAACAGAACTGATCAATAGTACTGTAGACAGGAGGTTGTGGAGAGACATGATCACTGACGCCACCAGGCAAGGTACTTGAAGAAGATTTTAATGCCACCACGCTCAGCTGAATATGTTACGTCGAATCATGACAACTCAAAAGTTCTTAAATTTTGTATACTTTAGAACAGTGGTTCTTAAACCCCCTGGGGGTGCTAGCCTTACCTTCAGGGAGTGCGAGACATGCCCAGATTTGTTTATAAGGCGATTCATCACTAACATCCCCAACTAACATAATTACTGATGTATGTTACGTCGATCGGTCTCTCAAAATAGTAACTCACGCCAGGAAAAAAAAGTGCGCAACGCACACAGTGTGCAACTTGCGCGGTGTGGGTGTTTATATAAAACAAATACTTTGGTTTTATTTATTTATTTTTTAATTCTTTCACAAAATTACGTTGGAGTAGTAGCGCTCACAAAGAAAAAGTGCGTAAAAAATTCGTGTGCATGAGCCCTCACCTGATGTACAAATCATGAAAACTTGAAAGTTTTTGTTAAAACCACTTCAGGGAACACTCTTTGAAAACAATCCACGCACTTTCACACGAAATGTTGTCATCAAAGAACTTTTAAATTGAATCTAAAATAACATAATTCTCGCCGTGTGTACGTTGGTCACAGCTGAGGAGTGCAACCGTGTTGAAAAATTGTACTGTTTCCATTATATATACTCTCCCGAAAATAGTTACAATCAACAAAGAAAAGCGTTCAAATTACGGTGTTCATGAACAGTTTGATTACACTGTATAATGGAAAGAAACCAAAAACACTCTAAGAATGTACTTCTATCTGCTCATCTGGGAACGGAAACAGCACCCTATAATTAATCGTAGGGAGCCGCGCTAGCGTAGTGGTTACCACACCGCTCTGGCGACCAGGTGATCCAGGATCAAACCCGGGCGACGGCATTTGAGGATTTTTCGTCGACCGGGATTTTGACTGGATTAACTCGAGACCTGGCGAGAACATTTGAAGGAGTGTCGTCGACCAGGGATTGGCGGCTCCTGAGCCGACCCAGCTCTAATGGGTACCTCCGAAATCGGCGAGTATCTGCTTGAATGGCGAGGGACACCTGTCTCTGTACAAGAAAAAAGGGATACTCACGTAAAATCAATGTCAGGTTAGACATTAATATAATAATAACCTGAGATTTCGCCTTGAGTATTAGCGGGCGTAGGAAGCATAGTAACACCAGACGGCGGGGCAGGCAAAGACATCAACATCAGAATGAATAAGGCAAGAACAGCCTTCTTTAGCCTAAACAACATCTGGAAGTCCTCCCAATACAGCACAAGCACAAAATTAAGATTATATCAGAGCTGTGTGCTTTCTGTGCTTCTCTATGGTGCGGAATGCTGGAGAGTTACAGAGAAGGAAATGTCGAAATTGTCCTCCTTTCACACAACATGCCTAAGAAAAATTCACCGAATCTTTTGGCCGAATACCATCACTAACCAAGATCTGCTTACTCGTAGCAAGCAAGAGGACATGCACACCATCATAGCTGGCAGACGCTGGAGCTGGGTTGGTCATGTCCTCAGAAGAGACCCCGATGCCATCACAAGAACAGCTATGCTTTGGACCCCTGAAGGAAAACGAAAGAGGCCGACCAAAAACAACCTGGCGGAGGACTGTGGAGGCTGAGATGCAGGGAATGAACCAGAGTTGGGGCACTGTACGAAGGATGGCCACCGACCGAGCAAAGTGGAATCAATTTGTTGTTGCCCTACAAGACGCCACTAGGCGTGATGGCCACTGACTGCTTTGACGGTCGGCGGCTAAGGATCAAAGAAGAAGAAGATTAGCGGGCGTACGAAAAAAAAAAATTAATCGTCAAGTTTGACGGGTTATTGCTAGTTATACAATAAACAGAACTCAAAAGTATTTGCACAAAAAAGAACATTGAAAACGTGAATTCAATACTGAATCTTAGTTATATTTTGTAAATAACATGTTCCCAAAACATACTTGTATCTCTTTTTTGGCATATTTTGTGAGCTAGAAGATGATGACGTGCAAAACTTCTTAAGGAGATGCAAAGGGGTGTGAGGCTTCTTAAGATGCTTTAAAGGAGTGCAAGGCTTCTTTAGATGTTGTTAAGGGGTGCGAGACCTCTAAAAGATTAATAAACACTGCTCTATAATGAAAAGATAATTTATCGGCATATTTTCATTCACACTGTGTATATAATTCATAAAAATGTGAAATTTAACATTTCTTATTATTTGGCAATTGACAGAGGTGGAAAAAAAAACAGAAAAGAAAAGAAGAAACCATGGTTAAGAGGAAAAAAAAATAATTGTCCAAAAATGTTTTTTTTTAATCCATTATTATTTTTTTTAGTATATTTCACAAGGGGTGAGCGTCCGATTGACAGAGTGGTTAGAGCGCTGGTCTCTTGTGGCAAAGGTGCCAGGTTTGAATCACAGTACCGACATGCTCCCATCTACCCAGCTGTAAATGGGTACCTGGCTCAGCTCTTTGAATTAGGGAAGGAAAAGGCAGCGAGAAAGAGAACTGGTCACCCCACCTCTGGATGCTGGACCTAGTATGGTGAAGTCTCTAACACTTCATTTCCCTACAGCAGTATCTGCTATGGGACTACCTTGACCTTTACCTTTTACATAAGGCACGAGCTTCATCAGCTGAATAGAAATGTGGTGGACATTCAGTGACCTGCTTACTGCTAAAAAAGGACTCAGATATTGACTTACCGAAACTAATTTAGTTAAAATGAAAATGCTATATGTTATTATATAAAAGTTTTTGCATCTGGACACAATTCATTAATCACAAAGCAAACATGAAGAATTTATTACTTGACCACAAGGTCTTGTATATTTGGACATGCATAGTAATATAACTGCCAGCCCTTGTGCTGCTAAAACGAAGCAAAAACGCCTGTTTAAAAAAAAAAAAACTATTTTACCTTGTGATCTCATTAACACTAGCTTGCATGTTAGATTTATGACTAGGTCAGCTCAGAGGCCAAAGTTCAAGAGCCACTATCCTAAATTAACATTCTTTTTTACTCAGCCCGCTAAAACTGTCTAGACATAAATTTGCATAAAAGTGGTCTGGTCATGCAGAAGTAGGCAGCAATGAGATAGTTGACAGACTATCCTCGAGAGCATCCATAGTAGGGGACATAATTACATAGTCATTTCTCTTCCACCCCGGGGTGTAGAGATCTGTTTTTGCTTCCTACAGAGCAAAAAGCCATCACTGCATTTGGCCATCCTGCAAGAAGCTTGCACCAAAGCATTTACGTGCAGTCGTTCCTGTAGCTATTTGTTTGACATGATGAGATTGCCAGCACTCATACACAACCTCACATTACTCGCCTCTTTACTGAATGTAACTGAAGGAGAAATCCTATTCTTTGCTTACTTACAAAATAACAGTCTTACGTAAACAACTGCACTGCTATTTCATGTCTGAACTTTAAATAAAACACAATGTTGCACCTCTGAAGTTAGTACAATGCCAGAAAGCCACTTCCTAACAATCAATCAAAACCCTTTAGCTCCCCAAGGAGCATCAGCCTTCAACAAACACATGCCAAGTTCCTCCTGTGACGTACCATCAGCTCAAGCTCTTTCCACGCCCGCCCTCATCATTTTCACTTTGGTCTCGGAAGTCTCCAGTTCTCTTCTCCATGTTTTTTAGTTGGTCTCACTGCGGCGAAATCTCAGGACGTTAATATTATTTTATACCTAACCTGACATTGATTTTACGTGAGTATCCCTTTATTTCTTGTACAGAGACAGGTGTCCCTCGCCATTCAGGCAAATACTCGCCGATTTCGGAGGTACCATTGCAGCTGGGTCGGCTCAGGAGCCGCCAGTCCCTGGTCGACGACACTCCTTCAAATGTCCTCGCCAGGTCTCGAGTTAATCCAGTCCAAATCCCGGTCGACGAAAAATCCTCAAATGCCGTCGCCCGGGTTTGATCCTGTATCACCCGGTCGCCAGAGCGGTGTTGTAACCACTACGCTAGCGCGGCTCCCCCCCGGTGATTTAAAAAAATATATATTTTTATTTCACCATTGATATCTAATGTATCAAATACATGTCAAAACAATGAGCCAGAACTGCCGATAAAAAAAGTTGTATTTTTTATTTCCAGAAACACAACAAAATTAAATCTAACGTTGCCAATAAACTGAATGTTACAAGAGAGAGCAAAAATTGCTGCCAGCTATGAGGTTATGTATTGATGAGACCAATCTCACGTTGAGCTGTAAAGTTGGTTCGACAGAGCATCTACATTTAATAAAAAAAATGACAGCATATTCTCTTTATTTTGACATGTGTTTGACATAAATTAGCTGGACAGGAGTGAGGAAATTACACATTTTAAAACATAGGGAGGAATTCTTTCATGACCTTGTGTTATGACACGACACACTGTAACAGTTTAACTGACATAAGTGGAAACAGAGAAAATTGACAGACATAAAATAAAAGAGGCTTAAGCATAGCCTCATATACATCTCAAAGGAGAACAATTATTAAAAAAATAACAATGTAAATTAATCAATGAACACCTTTTAGTTCCACATCAAATGCAGTTCCTCCACATCAAACACAGTTCTTGCACATCAAACGCAGTTCTTGCACATCAAATGCAGTTCCTGCACATCAAATATGCAGTTGTCATCCACATCAAACGCAGTTCCTGCACATCAAACGCAGTTCCTCCACATCAAACGCAGTTCCTCCACATCAAACGCAGTTCCTGCACATCAAACGCAGTTCCTGCACATCAAACGCAGTTCCTCCACATCAAACGCAGTTCCTGCACAGCAAACGCAGTTCCTGCACATCAAACGCAGTTCCTCCACATCAAACGCAGTACCTGCACATCCAACGCAGTTCCTCCACATCAAATGCAGTTCCTTCACATCAAACGCAGTTCCTGCACATCAAACGCCAGTTCCTCCACATCAAACGCAGTTCCTGCACATCAAACACAGTTCCTGCACACACACAATAAAAAACACGGCATGCTTTTCTGGTCTGTGTAATCCATTCAAGGTCTTTCAATATCTTCTTTAACCCTGTCATGGCCGTCGCCAATTCTCTTCTCCATGTGTTTTCCCCATATATCTCTTACCCTGAGGATTCCAGAACAAGGACTGCCTTACAATGCTATCAAATAGTTTTTCTTAATTTGTGCACTATCCAAACCAACATCTTCTACTCTTCCACTGGTATTTGATTTTTTGTTTTAATCAGTTCCACATTAGTGATCTTGTCATCAAGTTCCACATTAGTGATCTTGTCATCAGTTCCACATTAGTGATCTTGTCATCAGTTCCACATTAGTGATCTTGTCATCAGTTCCACATTAGTGATCTTGTCATCAGTTCCACATTAGTGATCTTGTCATCAGTTCCACATTAGTGATCTTGTCATCGTTCCACATTAGTGATCTTGTCATCAGTTCCACATTAGTGATCTTGTCATCAGTTCCACATTTAGTGATCTTGTCATCAGTTCCACATTAGTGATCTTGTCATCAGTTCCACATTAGTGATCTTGTCATCAGTTCCACATTAGTGATCTTGTCATCAGTTCCAAATTAGTGATCTTGTCATCAGTTCCACATTAGTGATCTTGTCATCAGTTCCACATTAGTGATCTTGTCATCAGTTCCACATTAGTGATCTTGTCATCAGTTCCACATTAGTGATCTTGTCATCAGTTCCACATTAGTGATCTTGTCATCAGTTCCACATTAGTGATCTTGTCATCAGTTCCACATTAGTGATCTTGTCATCAGTTCCACATTAGTGATCTTGTCATCAGTTCCACATTAGTGATCTTGTATCATTTCAATCCTTCAAGTCCAGAGGTAGACAACCCACAAGCTGTGGGGGTCCACTTTAGACAGAGCTGTCTAAAGATCTAACCTGATAAAAATCACGTTTGTTTTCATGTAGGAATAAAGATAAAGGATCCCGTAACATGCTTGTTGAGGCATATTGGGAATACGGTATTAGGAACATATTTTCTTGACCATACAGCACACTAGGGGTGATGTAGTCAGCATCACGCCGGCCGCCTTAACCTAAAGTTACTCTAGGGCCCAATTCACGAGGCTGGGTCAACCCCCGAGCCGCTTGCGGTCTAAAAAAAATGCCCTACTTCAACTGGGGATTGAACCATGGACTTCTGAGCTAGGAAGCCAGTGCACTAACCACTGTGCTATCGCGGCTCAATGTTGGAATAAGTGTGGCCTAAGTGAAACTTTTACATCTGTCAGAGGATCTGCTTCTTGCTATTCCACTGAAAGAGAAGTGGAAAATTTCAAAGTAAATTATATTTTACAGAAAGTTAATGTTACTTCTTTGTACTTTCTGTGTTTCTCTATGGCGCAGAATGCTGGAGAGTAATACAGAAGGAAATGTCAAATTTGTCCCCCTTCCACACAATCTGCCTAAGGAAAATTCTCAAAATCTTTTGGCCGAATACTATCACTAACCAAGAACTACTTACTCGGAGTAACCAAGAGGACATGCACACCATCATAGCTGGCAGACGCTGGAGTTGGGTTGGCCGCGTTCTCAGAAGAGACCCTGATGCCATCACAAGAACAGTTATGCTACGGACTCCAGAAGGAAAGCGAAAGAGAGGCCAACCAAAAACAACTTGGCGGAGAACTGTGGAGGCCGAGATGCAAAGAATGAACCAGAACTGGGACACTGTACGAATGATGGCTGCCAACCGAACAAAGTGGAAGCAGTTTGTTGCTGCCCTACCAGGCGCCACCAGGCGTGATGGCCACTGACTGTTTTGACAGTCGGCTACTAAGGATCAAAGAAAGAAGAATGTTACTTCAAAGAAAAGATAACTTTCTTACTTTAGGCAGTTTATTAACAGAGTGAATTGTTTAAGCTAGCTCAATGGTTTTCATTGGGAATGTGGAAAAAGAACCTTTAATGCTGGGGATACCAGCGGAAGAGGGCTAGGCCAAATCTGTCCGAGCTTAACATTTGTACTGTACCCCACTGTTACCTATAGATCTATCAGATCATCTCCAGTAGAAAAGTAACCCTCCGTCACATGTAGGTCTATGAGGTCATCTCTAGTTGAAAAGTAACCCTCTGTTACCTAGTGATCTATCAGATCATCTCCAGTAGAAGAGTAACCCTCTCATCCTACCTCATAAAAAGTATGGTGAAGTCTCTAACTATTAATTTAAAGTAAGCATAATATTATTACAAAAGTAACACAACTAGGAAAGTTGCTTAGCTGTTAGCATTTGTGGCTGACAAATACATTTTTTAAACATTCCAATTGTCTTAAATAGTACTTGTGGCTGACAAACAAATTTTTTAAACATTTCAAATGTCTTAGAGCAGGGAATCTTAACTTTTTTGTGCCATGCACTCCTTTCATTGTCCAATGAAGGCTATAGACTCTTTTCATTGTCCAGTGAAGGCTATAGACTCTTTTCATTGTCCAATGAAGGCTATAGACTCCTTTCATTGTCCAACGAAGGCTATAGACTCCTTTCGTTGCTCAGTGAAGGCTATGGACCCCTTCTTGAAAAAAAATGTACTTAAAAGCATAATTAACAATCTTACATTTTAAATTTTAGGTTAAGTACAAGGACCTCCAAGAATTCATTTATGGACCCCCAAGCGGACAGCAGACCCCACCTTAGAATTTTTATTTCGGTTCTATTACTTTTTAAATGTATTTCTTCATCTTTCAAATACCTCTATAATTTTTGTTATGTCTTTGGAATCTGAACATTTCAGCAGTGGGGGTATACCACCTCTCAAGATATACAGATGTGCTCATCATTGTGGACAAACTGTATGGTTCATTCATTTATTTGACAATTGACATATCTTGGTTATTACTCAGTGTGTTTGGCATGACACACAGAGAAGGTCAGATGTGTGATATATACAATGATAATTTAAAACACTAGTCTTCAATATATTCATAGATCCAGGGGTTTATACATATACACAACTCAGGGTGTATATTATTCTCTCTCTGTTGTTCAATGGTCAACTACTTAACTCTTTGACTCCATAATTATTTTCCACCCTGTGCCGTAATTATTTTTTGAAGAATTCTAAATGCGAAGTGTACTATCTGTTAGTGTAAATTTTATGTTAACCTTTTCTGTGAACATGTACTTATTATATAACAAACTGTTAGGAAATAGATAGAGAATTGTAATAAATAGTGTCTATGGTAGTATTAACACAAGTATGTTCGGTATACTTAAAATATTTTGCATGTAAAATTGAAAAACACTAAAACGTTAACTCTAGAATACGAGCTTACCAAAGATAGATTACTGTTGTAGACAATAAAACTTTCTTTTTCAAACATCAAGGTAATCCATTTATAAAGTAAAAAGAACATTGCTTATGGCCACAGTTAGTACATTTAGTGTTATTCACACGTTTTTACTGTGATTCTTTATAAGAAAAAAATAAATTATGCAATCTTGCATTACATAATTTTTAAACAAATAAAGCAGAATAATATCATATAAAAACTTTTTACATTTGTTTAATGTTTTAATAGTATCCCTAGCTTCATCTTCTACCTAGGACTAGTGATTAGATGTTACGGCAGGTCTAGTTTTGTTGCTTTTCGATCAGCCAGAATATGCCTATGCCCACTCATCAACTAAATCTAATGTGTCTAGTTTTTCTGCACCGATTCCATTTTTTTTTTTACAACAAACTGTGACTACCAAACAATCATCGTCAATGTCAGTAATGTTTCTAAGTAGTTTGACACAATTATTCGCTTAGGAGACTTAGAAATTTTAAATATAAAGCGAGACATATTTCTCTAGCAATAACAATGAAAAATGCAAACACGTGATTCATCACACAAATTCTGATAATAACTTCAAAACAAGCACAAGTTCTGCTTAACTACATTCAAATTAGTTGTTTAAATAGTAGCTGAAGTCATTCTACGAGTTTTAAAATATGAACTGTATTAAACGGACGATTTTTGGGGTTTATTCGTGATAAACTAAAAACAATGCTCAGAGCGTTACGGCGGCACGGCAGTCACAATTTTGCAACGCTCTGAGTGTTGTTCTGGAGTCAAAGAGTTAATGTCCACAGTCAACAACTTCCAACTGTCCACTACCCCAACCACAGCAAGTATCAGCATCATCATTTTCACTCCCTATGGAGCAGGCAGCCACCACTGCAGATAACCCCATTGCAGGAAGCCTGCACAAAGCATTCACATGCTCTCACAGCAATTTTTCACATCATGAGGTTGCTAGCCCCATGCACAACTTCGTATTAGTTACCTTGTATGTTACAACTGAGTGAATAGTAGTTCCATTCATTTTTTGCATCAGAAGATACCCCCGGGAACTACACGGGGTAACAACCAGCAAGGGTAAAGGTAAAAGGTAAAGGATCCCGTAACACGCCCACTGAGGCATATTGGGAATATGGTGTTAGGCCCATATTTTCTTGACCATCGGCACACTAGGGGTGATGTGGTCAGCATCATGCCTGCCGCCCTAACCTTCCCAGAAGTTGCTCAACAACCAGCAAATATCCATAATTATTTACTCAACATCAAATATTATTAGTTTACCCTATTAATTTCTTCAATAAATGCAGTGTGTCAACAACTACCTGATACAAACAGTATGCATTCTCACCATCATACAAACTTGCACAACAATAATACAAAAAAATAGATTGATACCAAACCTGCATAAATGTAGTGATGATTTTATGAGTAAGAACCGGCCACTGCAGACTAAAATACCGTTTGTTCAACAAATTGAAAATCGACAGATAAATGTGTCCACGTCAGGAGGACAAAAAAAAATAAGCAGTGGAACAAATTAAGATTATATGAAAGCTGTGTACTTTCTGTGCTTCTCTGTGTTGCAGAATGCTGGGAGAGTAACAGAGAAGGAAATGTCGGATCATCCTCTTTCCACAAAATCTGCCTTAGAAGAATTCTTCTGAATCTTTTGGACAAATACCATCACCAATCAAGAACTGCTTACTCTGAGCAACCACGAGGACATGCACATCATCATAGCTGGCAGATGCTGGAGGTGGGTTGGCCACATCCTCAGAAAAGACCCCAATGTCATCAAAAGAACAGCTATGCTATGGACCCCTGAAGGAAAGCAAAAGAGAGGCCGCCCGAAAGCAAAAGAGAGGTCAACCCAAAAACAACTTGGCGAAGAACTGTGGAGGTCGTGATGCAAAGAATGAACCAGAGCTGGGGCACTGCACGAAGGATGGCCGCCGACCAAGCAAAGTCGAAGCAATTTGTTGCTGCCCTACAAGATGCCATGAGGTGTGATGGCCACTGACTGCTTTGACAGTTGGCAGCTAAGGATCAAAGAAGAAAGAAGATATACGGTTGCATAAATAAGATTCTACAAAATGAACTGTCAGTTACAATATACACACACATCATTCCTTGATCAGCAGTAATGTACCTAAAGTTGGTTTGTTCCACCACCTAAGAAGCCATGTAACAAACACTGGTTATTAGTCAGTTTTATAGGTTCTTAACTGCTGAGATCACATAAAAGGCCATCACGACCTTATCTTGTCATATGAATGCACTAATGCAGAATTATTTCTGTTTTATACAAACATTACTCTTCATTGTTCTATGGAGTGGAAACCTGGACAATGAACAAGCAATTGGAAAAAAGAATTGAGGACCTTGAGATATGGATATACAGAGGAATACGGCGCATATCATGGAAAGAGAAAATAAATAAAGATATCCTATTAATGCTCGGAATGAAAAGAGATTTAATGAAGGAGATAGAAGTTAGAGAGCTAAAATATTTTGGCCACATATTGTTATTGTTAATAAGAATCGACGTCATTGCACTCCGGGCAAACCCATAGGTGCGGAGTCTCCCGCAGCAAATGTCGAAGGGTATGAATACTAATTGTTCCTGTTGCGCACTGGTTGTATACATGGTGCATGCGTCCTCTCATACTTCCATCCCTGCTGGTCTTACGTTTGATGCCGAATTCCAGCAATCTTAACTTTGAAGATTCACCGATTGCAGTACCATTTTCTAATAGATGAACATGAATCGCCCTCAGTATTTCTTCCTTATCCATGGCCAATGCACCTTTTATGGGTGCTCTTGAAGCTAGTCTGTCAGCTGTTTCATTGCCACGTACCCCGGCATGACCAGGACAGTAGATCCATATCAGTTCGTGAAAATTTGACGCTTCTATGGAGGTTGGCCACATAAAAAATCATAACATCTTGCTGAAAACTACTGGAAGAAAGAGTTGAAGGCAGATGTGCAAGTGGATGACAGGGCTATAAATAACATCAAGAGATGGACAGGAAAGAGTCTAGAAGAGCTCAGATCAAGACAAGAGACAGAAGATGTTGAAGATCCACCGCCACCGACCTTTAATGTGAAGATGGCAGCTGATGATGAACTTCATAATCTGTTATTAAAAAATGAGTTAAGTGTGCATGTCTGCCATGTATTTTCTCATTCACTTCTACCATTCTGCATCTAGGGAAGCATAACCGGCTCATAATTTGAACACTAAACTCTTTTGGCTCTGCAAAACTTGTTTTTCTTCTGTGGCTTCCATGGCAAAAGTAATATACAAGGGGATTGACATAAGTCTTGGGCCTGACCATGAAGGACATGTCACAGAAAGCTGAAATGGTAATTTCCTATCTTTCGTACCTTTTTGCTCCGCAGTGAACATATGTAGTTAGGTGTTGTTTCGTAGCGCTTAGGGTTAGGATATGAAAGGGAAATTATCCTGGTCACAACCTTTCTTAGTTTGGTGAGAAGATCTGCATAGTACTGTCCATTAACTGTGTTGCCACGAGGCAGATAATCTTTTAAAAGGACACCTTTGCCATCCCAAAAAACAGTCAGCATCACTTTTCCTGCAGATTTCTGCACTCTCGGCTTGACAGGTGTTGGGGAGCCCGGGGTTTTCCATTGCATGCTGGCAATTTTGGATTCGGGGTCATAATGGTGTACCCAAGTCTCATCTACTGTCACCATGGTCTCCAAAAAATTTTTTGACAGACATTTTTTGAGCAACTGTTGACAGCAATTTACCCTCGTTTTCTTCTGTTCACGTGTCAACAGTCGCGGAACCCAGCGTGCACACACTTTTCTCATGTTCAGTCTGTTGTGTAAAATTCTATAAACTGTTCTTTCATTTAGTTTTACTCTACTAGCTATCTCCACAATTGTCATTTTTCGATCCTGGTCAATGATTTTCTTCACTCTTGTTGCATTTTCATCGTTGCACTCTGAGGCTGGTCTACCAGATCTTGGCAGATCAGCAACATTTGAGCGGCCGCACTTAAACTGTTGACACCAGTTTTTTACCGAAGTATATGAAGGACAAGAATCACAAAACACTGGTTCCATCTCCCTGTGTATTTCTGTAGGTGTTTTTCTCTGAAACATCAAACATTTTATCACAGCTCTGGCCTCCTTCTTTTCCATTGTTTTGTCAAATCTTTGGAGCAGCAGATCCGGTCAATAGGGTACATTGCGCCGTGCACCGTAGCGAGAAAACCCATTGAAGAAACAAACGCATACTTCACACATTCAGTGCAAATATGATGAACTTTAAATGTGCCAAGTTTCATTTTCCTCTTGTGACTCCTTCATGGTCAGGCCCAAGACTTATGTCAATCCCCTTGTATTACAGACAACTTGCTGAAATATTACCAGGCAGTTCTTGTTCTATAATCCTCAGGGTACAAGAGGTAGACAAAGACCAATGAACATATAGAGAAGAGAACTGGAGGCAGAAATGAAGGGCATGAAGAAGAAAGACCTTGAGCTGATGGCATGGGACAGGAAGACTTGGTATAAGTTTGTTGAAGGCCTATGCTCCTTGGGGAGCTGAAGGGTGGTGATAAATTTGAAGAAATGTGCATATTTCAAGGCGGTGTGACCTGAATACATAAATTGTGAGGATTTCTAATGCAATTTGGCTGTTCTCTCTCCCCTTTATTTTTTTTTATTTTGGTTAAGAATATGCTACAAATTCAAATAAAAGTTCTAATGTATTTCTCAGCATTTTTGCATCTGTGAATCAAATTACAGAAAACAAAATTTCAAAATTAACAACATGCACAAGAACTAAATTTGTTCTCCCTAAAAATATTCTTCAAAACTTTATTAATGTCTGCTGATACATACAATTTTCTTGGTGCTGCATTATAAGTTTATGAAGATTACAAGAAGAAATCGCACATCAAAATGTCAATTGAGGAAAAATGTTACAGCTAAGAAAACAAAATTAAAGACAGTATGTCATCTCATGAGCAGATATCAACATTTTTCACTCGGCACAGCTAAGTCTCAATACTCTCCTGCACAACACAATTTCTCCTCAGAGTTAACTCCCTGTCTCCATACTTGATCTCCCTTTGGCTGGGTATATCATGATCCTTAATGATACCCACTCTGTCTTTCACATCACAATCTTCACTTGGAGAATCCTCAGCTGATGAGGGCAAGCGGCCATTCACCTGAGCTTGGTAACGTCGTTTGTACTTGCGAATAGCATAGTTCACGATGTTAATAAAGAATATCCAACCTATAATATAAATGCCAGTGCCACCTAACCTGCCCCAGAAATCTGTATCCTGTGGGGGGAAAAAAATAAGAAAGAATACTTGATGAATGCTTAGTTGTAACTGTACAAAAATTGCATATATTTAAAGCAGTGGTTCCCAAAGTGCATTGGAAGGATCCAAGGGGGCGATAAAGGAAAACTGGGCATCACGGGGGGCATTCAGTAATAAGTGGGTTTGTTGAGGTTTTCACAGGCTAAATTCAATAACATTACTCAGTTCAACACTTACATGTACAAGCGTTTTGATTATGCAGGGCCTTGACCTGTGCATCTAAAAGGAGAACGTAGCCTGAAGAAACCCAAACACACCGCTCCTCCCTAACTTCGCTCGTCCTAGTTTCTCATACATCTTATAGCAGAGGTTCCCAACATCAGTGAGGCGAGGATGAGAAAGGAAAGACAGCGGAGTAGTCGTATTGCTAGGATCATTAAGCAAGGCATAGTTTCTTCTATATTTGCCCAAAATACAGCAACCAACAGAGTAGCATTTGGCAACAACCAAACTCACTCCACGAAAAACTGTTTGCAGATGTCAGGAACCTTGAGCAGACTACTGCCTTTATTAGAGTCATTAATGTGGAAGTCTGAAGGTGAATGAGGAAGAAGACGTATATATTTGTCATCATGAGCTCAGGTAACTATTGCTGATCATAAATTCTAACCAGAATCGTGTGGTATAAAGCATGGCTAGTAATAACGTGAGATCCGTGATATTTTACTAAACAAGAGGAAAGTTTCAATACAGCCAAGTGTATAACCAACGGTGCTCTTTATAGCTGTGTTAAATGTAATACAGGGAAATTGAGGGAAGGCGCTGGGAATGTGTTTTGTGAACCAAGGGGGAGGTCACCTGAAAAAGTTTGGAAAACACTGATCTAAAGTAATATTTCACAGTAATAACTCATTACTTCAGCTTGATCTCCCATCTAACTATTTCACAGTAATAACCCATTCTTTCAACTTGGTCACCCCTCTGATGATTTCACAGTAATAACTCATTACTTCAGCTTGATCTCCCATTTAACTATTTCACAGTAATAACTCATTCCTTCAACTAGATCTCCCCTCTAACTATTTCACAGTAATAACTCATTACTTCAGCTTGATCTAACTATTTCACAATAACAACTCATTACTTCAGCTTGATCTCCCATCTAACTATTTCACAGTAATAACCCATTCTTTCAACTTGGTCACCCCTCTGACGATTTCACAGTAATAACTCATTACTTCAGCTTGATCTCCCATCTAACTATTTCACAGTAATAACTCATTCCTTCAACTTGATCTAGCATCTAACAATTTCATAGCAATAACTCATTCTTTCAACTTGGTCACACCTCTGACGATTTCACAGTAAAAACTGATTACTTCAGCCTGATCTCTCATATAACTATTTCACAGTAATAACTCATTCCTTCAACTTGATCTCCCCTCTAACAGTGAGTTCTGATATGCAGAATTTCTCAGTGTTCTAGAAATCATTTTCCTTTGTGCTCCTTATGGAGCATGGAGGCACCATTGCAGGAAGCCTATTCCAAGCAGTTATATGTTCTTGTGCTGGTGGTTTCTGTGACAATTTGTGTTACACGATGAGGTTGCCACCACATGCACAGTAAGTATAAAGTGTAATAGGTAAAATATGCTACAGATCATTTGTAAATGTATGTGCTGATCAGTTTCTATGTGAATGTATGTGCTGACTGGTGTCTGTGAATGTATGTGCTGATCAGTTTCTATGTGAATGTATGTGCTGACTGGTTTCTCTGTGAATGTATGTGCTGATCAGTTTTTTTTAGTGAATGTGCTGTGTGATTTCTCTGTGAATATATGTGCTGAGTGGTGTCTCTGTGAATGTATGTGTTGTTTAACATACATCATAAAGGTATAAGAAAAAAAATTCAGGTGCAAAACTGATCATACCTGTTGGAAATATGAATACAGCAGAACTGATCCTAATCCAATGCGAAAAATCCCAAAGGATAGCATAAATGTCCAGTCTACGACATCACCCAAAGTGGTGTTGTAATGACCTGTTTCACGTAGAAACCAACGAAGCTGTAGAAGTGGATTAGTGATCTCAGCACCTGCTATAGTTGCAATAAGCTCTGTGCCATAGTAACCAGACATCAGACACCAGGTCAGACCCACAATGCTCAGGAAATGGTGAGCCATCATAGCAGGGCCTAAAGAGATTAGATGGCAGGAAAAAAAATTGTTGTTACCATCACTATCGTAAACTTTTGGCTTCACGTGGAGAACTGCATTAAAACATTGTTACCATCACTATCGTAATCTTTTGGCTTCACGTGGAGAACTACATTAACAAATTGTTACCATCACTATCATAATCTTTTGGCTTCACGTGGAGAACTGCATTAACAAATTGTTACCATCACTATCGTAATCTTTTGGCTTCACGTGGAGAACTACATTAACAAATTGTTACCATCACTATCATAATCTTTTGGCTTCACGTGGAGAACTGCATTAACAAATTGTTACCATCACTATCATAATCTTTTGGCTTCACGTGGAGAACTGCATTAACAAATTGTTACCATCACTATCATAATCTTTTGGCTTCACATGGAGAACTGCATTAACAAATTGTTACCATCACTATCATAATCTTTTGGCTTCACGTGGAGAACTGCATTAACAAATTGTTACCATCACTATCATAATCTTTTGGCTTCACGTGGAGAACTGCATTAACAAATTGTTACCATCACTATCATAATCTTTTGGCTTCACGTGGAGAACTGCATTAACAAATTGTTACCATCACTATCATAATCTTTTGGCTTCACGTGGAGAACTGCATTAACAAATTGTTACCATCACTATCATAATCTTTTGGCTTCACGTGGAGAACTGCATTAACAAATTGTTACCATCACTATCATAATCTTTTGGCTTCACGTGGAGAACTGCATTAACAAATTGTTACCATCACTATCATAATCTTTTAGCTTCACGTGGAGAACTGCATTAACAAATTCATGCCAAGCCTTCCTTCCTGTGCCATCCATTCAAGGCCTTTCAATTACTTCTTTATCCTGTTCATGTCTGTTCCCAATTCCCGTCTCCATGTGTTTTTCAGTCTCCCCTCTTTTTCACTTGCCCTGGGGATTTCAGAAAAAGTACTGCTTTGTAATGCTACCTGCTGGTTTTTCTCAATATGATTCCTATCCCACATCAGGGTATCTTCCTCACCTCATGTTCAAATGGTACTTTTCTGGTTCCTTCAAC
Organism: Oreohelix idahoensis; assembly: GCA_024509875.1. Classification (NCBI taxonomy): domain Eukaryota; kingdom Metazoa; phylum Mollusca; class Gastropoda; order Stylommatophora; family Oreohelicidae; genus Oreohelix; species Oreohelix idahoensis. Next base: position 6,302 of record JAMPIV010002742.1, on the reverse strand, counting down.
TCCACTTTGGTGATCTTGTAACACCACTTCAATCCTTCTACTCTGTGCAAGCACTCATTAATGATAGACTGTAATTTCTATGTTACAATTTACAGTGACAAAATGACAATAACTGAAAGAATCCTGTCACAAGCCCACTGAGGTGTTTTGGGAATATGGTGTTAGGCCCATATTTTCTTGACCATTGGCTTACTAAGGGGTGATGTGGCCAGCATCATGCCGGGGTGCCATTAACCTTCCCAAAGTTACTCTGGTACTCAATTTATGAGGCTGAGTCGATCCCAGAGCCATTTGTAGTCTAAAAAAATTTTTAAAACTGGTCTAAAATCTGGGGATTGAACCAGGACCGCCGAGTTGGGAAGCCAGTGCACTAACCACTGGACTACAGCGGCTCTAATAATTGATATACTGGGTGTTTCATATATATATATATATATATGAGACTTGGAATGTTGATGTTGTGCAGGAATAGAGCAGAATAATGCTAGATAACAAAAGAGTATGCCTTCAGAATATCACTTGTGAAGTATTCTACTGAAGGTTATGTTCATCTCAAGACATGGACACTGAAAGATCTGAGGCATCACATCAAAATCGCTTGTTTCATTCTTTAGTTCGTAACAGTAGAGAAAGTATTAAACAGAATCATCCTTGAGAGATTAAAAGAGTCCATAGACAAGCAACAGAGATGAACAAGCAGGTTTTCGACAAAACAGATCCTGTACAGACCAGATAGCCACATTGAGAATAATAGTTGAACAAAGTCTGGAGTGGAATTCACCGCTATACATCGGATTCGTGGACTACGAAAAGGCATTTGACAGTGTAGACAGAATCACTTTGGAAATTGATGAGGCATTATGGAATTCCCATGAAGATCATTGACTTAATAAGGAAGACCTATGAAGACATGCCATGCAGAATTCTTCATGAAGGACAACTTACAGAACCGTTTAGAATTAGAACGGGAGTGAGACAGGGATGCCTCTTGTCTCCATTTCTTTTCTTACTAACAATAGATTGGGGTATGAAAACATCAACATCACACAACAGAAATGGAATCCAGTGGAATCTGACTAAACAGCTTGATGATCTGGATTTTGCAGATGACTTGGCTCTTCTGTCCCATAACCATAATCGAATGCAAGAGAAAATGAAAATTCTCGATGAGAGGTCACAACAAGTGGGCCTGAAAGTACACAGGGAAAAGACAAAGATTATGCGAATAAATGCAAGAATTGATAAGGCAGTCCTTGTTCTGGAATCCACAGGGAAAGAGAGGTAGACCAAAAAACACATGGAGAAGAGAACTGGATACAGAGGTGAAAATGATGAAGAAAACATGTAAAGAACTTGAGCGGATGGCACAGGACAGGAAGACTTGGCATGTGTTTGTTGAAGGCCTATGCTCCTCGGGGAGCTAAAGGGTACTGAGTACTGCAAGACTGGCCACTTACAGGAGCTGAGTGCTGTATCAAAGCGGAGCCTTATGGCATTCATGAGTTCTTATTATGAGATTTTGGAAAAAAAAAAGGGAGAGGAAATCACCATAGTCAACACTAAATGCTATCCCAAAAAAAACATGTTGATGATCCTCAAGCAGGTAATTCATCACAGAACTAAAGCTGCTGTTTTACATTATTGTTGGTTGTAAGTTTATACAAAATAATTTTATTTTAATTTACTTTTCTTTATTTAATGTATTTATTTTATTGACTGTTTTATTTTAGACCTTTAAATATCAAATACTTGGAGAGGAGATGGGCTCCGCCAAGCAAACCTCTTGCCCACTGAAATGTTATGATGGAAAGTCAACTCGGTAATAATTTGCCGGATCGGCCGATGCCCGGATTAACAACGACCGCGCTCTCATTGCCCCTTGAGAGTGATAAGTCAGCAAATGGGGTACAAACACCTGTTTTGAAACTTCCAAGAGAAAATTTTGTTGTTGGAACTTGGAATGTACGCACGCTATATGCGTATGGAAAAGTCAAAGAACTAACACATGAACTTGTTAGATACTCGTGGGACATCCTGGGCCTAGCAGAAGTCAGATGGACAGGATTAGGTGAATCAATAACGGATGATGGTCACAAAATTTGGTTTAGTGGAGATGAGTCTAAACATCAGCATGGAGTAGGTTTTATCGTACATAAAGATAGATTGAACTCTGTCATCAGCTGCACCCCAATAAATAGCAGGCTTATCACCATTCGTATTGCAGCACATCCAAAGAACATCTCCATCATACAGGTATATGCCCCCACTACTGACTATGAGGATGAGGCAATTGATACATTTTATGACAATCTGGATGAAGCAATTAAGAAAATTCCAAAGAAAGATCTTCTCATCGTGCTAGGTGATTGGAATGCTAAAATAGGGCCAGATGCATACGGTCACTGGGCTGGCACAGTGGGGAAATTTGGGACAGGAGAAACCAACAATCGAGGACTAAGGCTACTAGAATTTGCCAGCAACTATAAACTAACCCTTGCAAATACACTATTTCCTCATAAGTTATCAAGAAGAACAATGTGGCATGCCCCAAAAACTGAGATACATGGCCAAATTGATTTTATTCTTGTATCCAAAAGATTCAAGTCCAGCATTAATAAAGCCAAGACTAGGACTTTTCCTGGCGCCGACATTGGTAGTGATCCCGATAAACAACATTAAGTGCGAAAACAGAGAACTCGGAAATGCAGCAATACTACGGGAAGAAGTGGAAGAGGCTATATGTTCGATGAAAGGAGAGAAGTCACCGGGTGTGGATAATATACCAGCAGAGCTCTTGAAATATGGAGGACCAGATATAGTAAAAATCATGACAACAATTTGCCAGAAGATATGGAGTACAAAAAAATGGCCAAAAGAATGGATGCAATCATTAGTAATACCGCTTCCAAAGAAAGGAAATCTAAAAATGTGCAAGAACTACAGAACCATTAGCCTTATTAGTCATCCAAGTAAGGTGATGTTAAGGATACTTTTGAACAGAATAAAACAGAAATCAGAAGAAATCTTGTCAGAGGAACAGGCTGGCTTTAGACCAAAAAGAAGTACCTCAGAACAAATCTTCAATATTAGATTACTGATCGAAAAACATCTCCAGCATCAACATGATTTATACCATAACTTCATCGATTTCACAAAAGCCTTCGATCGAGTCTGGCATGAAGGCTTATGGCAAATAATGAGAAAATTCAATTTTGATACCAACATCATAGATATCATTGAAGCACTATACAAGGACGCAAGCAGTGCTGTTTTTGCAAGCAACGACATTGGAGAATTTTTCAAAACAACTGTAGGAGTTCGCCAGGGATGTATCCTGTCACCAGTGCTCTTTAATATATATCTAGAACATATTATGCAGGAGGCTCTCTACGATTATAAATCAACCATATCGATTGGAGGCCGACCTCTGTGTAATCTACGTTTTGCTGATGATATTGATCTGATAGCTGGAACAGAATCAGAACTTCAAGACCTTACCTCTAGACTGGAGAAAGTAACAAGAACGTATGGGATGGAAATTAATATAGAAAAAAGCAAGATATTGGTGAATAGCCATAAGAAACATGTTCCGACCAACATTACGTTAAAAAGGCAAACGTTAGAAGAAGTTAACACCTTTAAATATCTTGGGTCCACTATATGTAGTGATGGAAGATCAAGTAAGGAAATCAAGACAAGACTTGAGATGGCCTCAGCTGCCATGACAAGGTTGAATGTGATCTGGAAAAGTAACATCAGTTTTCCTGTGAAGATCAAATTATACAAATCACTTATATTATCTATTCTCTTGTATGGGTGTGAGAGCTGGACACTCACTGCAGATACGGAGCGAAGGATTCAGGCTTTCGAGCATAAATGTTATAGAAGAATTTTGCGCATTTGCTATAAAGAGCACAAAACAAATGTCTATGTTAGAGAGAAGATAAACACCTATGCAGGCCACCAAGAACCACTTTTGTCAATAGTGAAACGTCGAAAGCTTGCCTGGTTTGGGCATGTAACTCGTCATGACTCCCTTTCGAAAACGATCCTCCAGGGAACAGTCGAAGGTAAACGGAGAAGAGGAAGGCAAAGAAAATCCTGGGCTGATAACATCAAAGAATGGGCAGGACACGGTTTTTCCACACTTGTACGCATTGCTGAGAATAGAGAGCAGTGGAGGACCCTGTCTGCTGATGCTTCCACCATGGCACCCCTACGACCCATGACGGGTTATGGGTTGAGATGAGATGATGAAATATCAAAGCACTATATTACTCGTCAATTTTTTAATGCTTAGAACGAAAGTCGTTCACTTACTACTGACTCACATTATAAAATGGTATCAATTTACACCTATTCCAATAGCACCTGTTCATCCAGAAGCACATCCTCAGCATAAATTGAAGCTTGCCTGTATATACAAAATCAGGAACAGAAAAAGACAGGCAGACTAGATAGAGAGATATCGTGAAGAACAAAGAAGAATGGAGAAAGTATACACTAGTGTAGGGGTCAGCAGCCCGCGTCTCGCGAGCCAAATGCAGCTCTTTGAGCCATCTCGTGCAGCTCTCTACTACTCAACTCTTAGTGAATGGGGGATACCATGCGATTTATTTTCATGCGGCTCTTCAATTTGTTAAAATGGAGACAAAATTAAATTGTTGGCTCTTTGTCACGGAAAGGTTCCCGACCCCTGCACAAGTGGCAAAGATTTAACAGCTAATTCAGATGAAGAAGAAAATATTGTATTTTAGCAAGCATCACCTGCTGCCCACAACTCCACCTTTTCTTACCTTCAGTTTTAAAGTACAGGCACCAGATTGCATCAAAGATAAAATAACTCAAGCAAATACCGACTATTCTGATCTGCATTGGTGAGTTTGGTCCCCCTGCAATGAATCAATCAATTCAATTAGCTCTCTTGGAGCATGGGTATGTGATGTAGTTTCCACATTTCTGTTAATGAAATACAGTATTACATACAGTCATTGAAAAGTCACTTCTATTTGTAAATATTTAGTTACACGGAGGTCCCAAGTGCAAGTTGTGCACGTTAAAAATCCCTCGGCAGTTGGAAATCATAAAGAGTAGGGTCTACGGCCAATGACCTGGCAAAATTTAAAAATTATGAAACCTACCCACCACAAAAATATTTATAAAATGTGATTCCTGTATGCAAGCATTAGGATCCTCACGGTGCTACGGAGTTCGTGCACTGTGCTGAGATCCTCCTTGTGTGATCTAAGGGAGGACATTGGAGCACTGATGGAGTTGTCTGTGTGCAATGAAAAAACCAAACTAAATATTTATTTCTTCACTCCTTTCCGACTAATTTATATGAAACTAACAAGAAGATAAAGACAATTAACTACCATTTTATTACATAAATCAGACCAATACGGCTGCGTTCGACGATCTGTTCAGCTTACAAGAACTGAGAATGGCAGTATGGAAACTGGCCAAAAATAAAGCTCCAGGACCAGATAGAATGAGTGCTGGTCTGCTCCCCACCCACAGGAGGAAAGGTGCTCCAGGATCAGATAAAATAAAAAATGAGATGATTTGTCAACTATGGCCAAAAACAAAAGAGACACTTCTATGGTTCATCAATAGAACGTGGAACGAAGGACAATTACCATCAGCATGGCTAACAGCAACCGTCATACCCGTTTTGAAGAAAAGGAAACCACCGGGAACACCAAGAACTTATAGGCCTGTATCCCTCACTTCATGCTTAGGCAAGCTGGTTGAGAGAATGGTAAACAACAGATTATACTGGTGGTTGGAAAGCTGGAACCTTCTTGACAACAACCAGGCAGGCTTCAGATGTAAGTGCTGCACAGGTGACTCCCATTTCAGGTTCACACAGAATGTGATGGATGGCTTCCAAGAGGGAAAAGCACGATAGCTGTGTTCATCAACCTATGAGCAAGCCTATGACAGAGTTTGGAGAAAGGGACTTTTGCCGAAGATGATAAGAATGGGAGTAGAAGGGAAAATGATTAAGTGGATACAGGCCTTCCTAACAAATACAACCATAGCTACCAACTATGCTGGTGCATTTTCATGAAAACAAACACTTGAAAGACTGCCCCAAGGCTCTCCTTTAAGTTGCACCCTCTTCCTCATCTTCATCAATGACCTTGCCAAACATCTGAATGTGTCGAAGGTGCTGTTTGATAATGACCTTGCCATCTGGACTACTGATAAATATCCCATTCTGACAAAAGCCAAGATCAACAGAGCTCTCCTCATAATTTCAGTATATTGCGAACTGTGGGAACTTAAAATCAATATGC